>VDFB02072399.1:0-32671 GCA_007258455.2 Sequoia sempervirens
ACCCTATGCTAATGAATCTATCAATTTTTTAATCTCATTACTAGTATTTGCAAACAAAGAATTTGGAACAAGTGGAACATGATCTGCATTTTCCATGTTATATATATATATATAGTACACCTAAAAGAGCAATGAGACTTTGGCAAATAATATATCACAGATAGAGGGGCCTACAAATCTAAGAAATAGAACTTGTAATAATTCATCTACTCATCGATAATATTTTCCTTACCATTAACAATTTAAAAGAATTGGAGAACAACTATAATCTATAACATAACATCCTTAAATGGTTCAAATTTTAAATGGTAAGTCAGAAAGAAAGAATAAGAATACAAAGATTAGTATCAAATTATTTGAAAATAATTGGGGATAAATATTTAATCTAATAGTTGTTAACATAGGCAAGGAACTTCAAAATAGCATTATGTGAAGTGAAAGAAAAGTTAAATTTGCCTCATTGAACCTAAATTTATCTAGTTAAGATATGTGTCTAAAATTAAGAATTCTATACACTAGAATATCAATATTCATGTAGAATCTCATAAAGAGGGATGAATTGTGTGGAGAATAATATAAAATCCTCCATATGAGGATGAATTTTATCATTACAATATGAGTGAATCACCTCAATTATATAGCCAAGAACATAAAAAAATTATAGATTGGAAAGCAAAATAATCAGACATTTATCATATTTTTATATGTATAAAGTTTAAATACCATCAAACTATTTAAACTTATAGATTGCTTAAAGCTATAAATTGAATCATTAAAACTAATTTATTAAGAATAAAATCTAATAAAGTTTGACTTCATTGCATACTTGTTATAAATATCTCACTAATCCAACCATACATTTTATATATGTTAAAAAATATATAATTGTTATGCCCATAATTTTTCACTATATCTTGATGTTGATCTCCTTCAACTAGATCAATTAAAAATTATTTGTAATGTTGGAGGAAAATGAATTTAATATCATTAGATTTGTCATGGAACTACCTCTCTTGATCAACAATAGATAAATTATCCACTCTCGAGAATGTAAATATTTTCGAGATAACTAAATAATAATTTGTATCCCTTATATCCTTTCATCCAATGTATCCTATCTCTTAATTGAGATCCTCTACCACAATTAAGTTCAAATCTTCTAAGTTTTATTTCAATGGAAGCAACCACTCATTGTAGAAAAGTTATTAGTAAGTGCTAAAGCCAAAACAAGTTTTTTTTTTCTATTTGGATCCATATTTTTTTTCCATTCTAGATCTCTTTCTAGCCATATTCTTATTGTAAGATCATAGTAAGGTAGTGCAATAGATTTAATCGCATCATTCCATAATTGTATCCACTTACCATTTTGATGAGGTCTAGGAACATCAACCAAAGGGATATTAGGGAAGCAAGGTGATCAATTTGATTGAGGTGGGAAGTGTTGATCTTGAAGGATAGATTATTAGGTACGAGGAATAAGAAGTTTGAATTTAGTTTAAAGAATTGGGAGGTGATATGTGAGATAGGTTTAATAGAATCTACTTAAATAAGGGTGTTTTGTGGAGAGGGGACAATGGAAAGAGAAATAACTAAGTTTTAATCTATCAATAAAACTAAGTTTCCCTTAGTTCACCATCTCTTTAGTTGGTCCAAGTGAACTAGTGATCAATATAAGAATATTTTTTGTCTAAAATGGGATCTAAACCCCTCATGGTATTTCTAGTTAGGATGTAGGAATTCAATTTTTTTTAGAGAGTTTATGAGAACTAAACCAACTTGTATCTTGGTTTTTTCTACCATATCATATTCACCTCCTTGTAGCCATTATAGTAAGGCTAAAGCCATAAACAATTTAACTTTTAGGATGAGGAGTCATTAGGCATATTACAATAAAGAAAAAATGAATAGGTATTCCTTGCATTAGTAGTAAGCACTAAGCACAATTGTTGTTGGGATCCACTCCTCAATAGATGATAAACTTAGCCAAGTATTGGGAAAGGTGGGTCAACCTTGCATCCTAATATTTTGATTTATTATTTTGTCCTCATATTAGGAAATGAGGCATCTCACTTTGTGTTGGTAGTTATTTTTCATTTGTTGAATGCTTCAAGGGAGGTGTCTAAGATGTTCTAAATGCATATAATATTATTATAGCTTTATAAGATGAAACCCTAGATTATTGTTGAAGATCATGGCAGCTTCAGGCGAATACCTTCTAGCCCAGTATGCATGAAGATAACAATTAAATATAGCCGTTGTCTATTTAATTTTTATATGCATCTTAATGAAGAGTCATTCCCTTTGATAAAAGATGCATTTAATAAAGAGACGCGAATTTAATAAAGAGGCACGACTTTGCGGTGGCCGACTTATTAAAATTAGTAAAAGATATAATTCTTTTGAGGCTAACTTGATATGATTTGGAGTGACACGCCTCTTCATATTGTATATATATTAATTCAATTATTTCATTGTGACTCATTCATTAGCATTCAATTCATATCACATACATGCGAGTTCAGTCCAAGTACAAAAGGTGAAGTTATTGATTCAGATTGATTATTGTCAAGTGCATGTTCTTCAAGATGGAGCGATATATCTTGTGACTGTATCTTGTATCAGCGAAACATTGTTTTGTGTTGGCTGTGTTGCATTCTTTGTTGATGCTCATATTCAGCCTTCAAATTGGCCTATTGTAAAAGGACACTCTCCTTATTGAGATTCAATATATAATTGTTATTTTGTGGCTCAATTTTTCTCCCTCAAGAGGAGGGTTTTCCGAGGGTATCTACTGTGTTATTGTGTCTGATTTGAATTAATTTATGTGCATACAATATGATCATTAAAACTTACAATTATGACATATTCTTATGAAATTTAAGAGCATGACTATAGAATATTTATAGTAAAGTATTGACTGGTCAACATTATGAAAAATCATAAGAAATCTTTTAAGAAATAACAACTGCGTCAAGGAAAAAGATGTGGACATTTACAATAACTTTCTTTTAAAGAAAAAGTGAGAGACCACTTATAATTTTATTTATATATAATATTTTACATATAGCTGGTTCAGGTGGACATACTGGCGGGAAAGAACCAACAAGAAAACCCCCAGTTGCAGTCCGAGTAACAAATTTTACAAAATATCAAAAAGACCAGTGAGGTCCTAGTACAAATGACCAATTGCCTGATTACAACATATGTTACAAAAGCACATTGGTTAAATACATTAGTACATATGCACATTCTCTTATGCACCCAAAATACCCAAAAGAAGACATCATACTAGATATACCCATGACCCGAATACATAACACAATGGAGATTACAAAACCTTACTAAACATAAGACTAATAAGCTAGGAAGCCACTTTCAAAAAGATGCAGATTTTCCACCAACATGCTGAAAGCCATTAACCAAGCTTTCTTTTGTTTCCACTCATTTACCTTTGTGTTGGCGATTATGCTCAAATGAAGGTTTTGATTTGTTTTAATATCAGGAACATAATGATAACATAATTTCTTTTTGGATGAAGATCATTGAAGTTGCATGACTTCTCAAGAAAGAAATGACATGATACTTTCTTTTTAAATCATCAATCTCCTCCATGGAAATGGAAGATCTGTATCTATTTAGAACTTGGTAGAGATGTGAAGAAGTGTCACACATTGTGGATAATAACATGCCTTGGAATATGTGAACATAGGTCTCTTCTTATGAAACAAAACCTTCTTTGAATAATTATCATTAGAAATTAATATAGTTTGGCAAGCATATTGTATAATCACACTATAAACCAACAATGGAAGATTGAGAGTCTCAACTAAGAATTCCACCAAGTATAGATAACATTCATACTAGAAGCCAACAACAAAAGACCAAATTTCATAAATAAAGTTCATGTGTTATATATCATGCCTTTGAGGGGTCCACAAGTACCATGAGCCTTTTGAAATCCTTCTCCATCTAAATGCATCCATTCCAAGACCATTGGGAGGTGGGTATACAATATGAACCAAGTATTAATTTCTAATGTTAATTATTGAAATAAGGTATATAAATTATTCGAGCATCTTAATTCTCATATACAGAGTTACATCTTAGTCAATTTCTCTTGATGTATGAGTTCCATATATTTGCAAATTTTTCTTAATATAAAAACATATTTTATTTCATTAAAATTAACCTATCTATTCCATGTTACAAAGGATGCTCTTATTTTAAATTATAAGTATATAATTCAAAATTAATTAGTAATTTTCAAGATAGAGTACACACAATTTCTTTAGTTAAAATAAAATAATATTCTTATTTCCATGTGAGAGTTATGTAGAATAGTAGTTTCATGTCTCAAAAATATTTCTTTCATATATACTAAATTGTTATCATTGTACATTATGAGTCTCAATTATATATCCAAGCACATCAAAAAATTATAAAGTGGAAAGAAAAATAATCACACATTTATCATATTATTGTAAGGTGTTTGAAAAGACTAAAAGTTTCCCTAGAAAGAACTAATTAAGGAATTAGAAAAATGGAAAGTGTCTACCTCATTGTATGTTGACCTTTCCCATATAAAAATATCATGGAAATGCTAAATGAGTTGATATAAGAATTTTTAAGAATGAAGGCACAAAATTCATAACACTTTAATCCTAAAAGCAACAAGAAAGACAATGAATAAAATCTTCCTAGTTATTTTGAAAGAAACTTTAAAAGGTTCTAAATCCCCTTCATATCCCTTTCTAAATGAAGATAAAATAAATAAGTTACCAAATATTTCTTAGAGTTTAAGGTGCTGATTTTAATATGATTTGAGAATAAATAAGATAAATTAGATAAAATAAAGTTTTTTTGTAAAGGTGATGAATTTTGGGGGATAAGATGAAAATAATTTTGAACATAGTTGACTCATTAAATGGCAATATGATAGATTTTAAATGGGCTTTATTTAAAATATGTAATAGTTAGATATGTACTAATACATTATATTCTCTATTAGATAGTTATTTCTTCCATAAAAATTTCTTAAAATCTTATAATTTATTAATAATAGTGATGTGTGCATCCCTAGACACTCTTTGATAACCACACTCTTAATGTTTCTATTTTTACTAGAGGATACTCTAATTGAAAAGAATGTATACCATTAAGGATAAAATTTAGACTTTAAGTTGAAAGAAAATGTCAAATATTTAGAATAAAAATGGTGGGGATGGAATACAAGCTTCAAGAATCTCCTTGTAATAATTAATTGCAATAATAAATGATTAAAACTAAACACGAATGGATGTGTCACCAATAATTTTTAGATAAAATGACTAAAATTAGAGCCAAGATATCTTAGTTCAAGTATCATGATAAAGGTATCAAATTCTTATTCAATGTAAACATAGCCGAGGTTGATAGATAAAAAGTTGGCCCCATTAATACTAGGGGAGCATTGTCTAATGAGATTAAGTTGACACTATATTCAATTTTTAGAAGTTAGAACCCTAACATCTATATAAGGCTTGTAAAATAGAACCTTATTAGGAAGAGTAGGAGAGGAGAAATGAACCCATAGTAATTATACTTATACAAATAAAAATAATAATAATGTTTAACCATTTCAAAATGTTAAATTTGTTTCACTAATATGGTGATCAATAGCTAATTTTTACAAGGAGGTGCAATTTATAGGGAAATGAAGACTAAATAAGAGGAGAATTTATAACACAGTATCTTGGTTGTAGTTGTTTCTTTAGCATTAACTATTTTCTCTTTTTTATTTTGTTGAATATTTTATTTGATCTCTTAAAACTTATCAATGGTACTTGATCTTCATAATGATTATTTTTTTTTTTCAATTATTATCATCTTAGAAGAAATACCATTTCAATTTAGAGCAGGGAGAAATGCATTTTTCTTTTAAAGTATTTAAAATATTATATTTATTTGATGGTTCCTTCTTAACCTCTTCCACTCCTTGGAAAAAATTATCCAACCACTTGAATCTCCTTATATTAATCAATTTACTTCTATGATTTATCTGTGTTTTTAGTGATTTACTCTTTATCCTTTCAATTTATTCATGATATACGTTAATATAGTTATAACAAGTATATAATAGTTTTTCATAATTGGATATGCCTTAAGAAACTCTTTAAACATGAAATTATTTGATGAGGGAAGATGTAAATTAAGGTTATTCTTTCTTACTTACCTCATGCCCATCCATATTTTTTGTCCATAAATATCTCAAATCGAATTGGATTTTGCAAAGAGGATAGCTATATTTTAAATATTCGCTCTTAGTCAAAGTCATTTATTTCTTTGGACAAATTTAAAATTGATTTATATGTAATTTAATTTTTAATAGTTTTAACATAGATATATAAATAATTTAGTTTTAAATATATATAGTAAAGTGGACATATTTTTATATTTTCCTAATAAGTATAATGCCTAATTCTCCTCAATGTGTTAAGATGACTCTTAATAACATAGTTAGCTTATGCAAATGTAATAGTGTAAAATACGGTCTTGAAGGTGCATTTAAAAATGATTTTTCCCCTATATGGGGGAGATAATGTGATGAGGAGCATATATATGTAGTGGGTGAGGATCATAAACAATGAATCCCTATCCAAGTGATGAAGTAACATAGATCTAATTGGCTTGATAATTATCATGTCATAATCAATTATGAGGGACCATGTTGACAAATAATCATGTAAGTGTAAATAGATAATGATGTGATTGTGAAGGTATATGTAAATCTAATTGTCCCTTGATGGAAAGGATAACACAATAAATATCATTAGGTGAAATGGGTATAAGAAAGGTAATATGTGATGAGTAAGCACCATTTCCCACATACAATAGGATCACCAATAGTATAATTTAAAATGCATGATATTATCTAGTTATTTCATATATTTTCAATTGGGAGTGAAAAAACCAAATGCACAAGTGTTGAACTAGGGAATAATGGTAAAAGGACTAATCCAATTGGGTCAAAATTTACAAAAAAAATTACTTCTATGAAATTTGGATTATATTTAGATTTATATGAAGGATGAGTTCCCCTCATGGTAAAGCTCATTGGACAACACCATTTTTATTTTTTCATTAATTATCTTTGGTATATGTACATAGATCAAGTATAATGAGTTTACTTATTATTTATCCAAGGTCTCAAACTCTTGTAATTGGTGTTCTTGATATGTGTAATCATGAATGCTATCACTAAGGGAGATACATAATGATAGAATCTTAAGCTCAAGAGGCATTATGGCCTCCATTTCATAAACTAAAGAGTAAGCCTAATGGGAGTTTGTATTTTAGTACAATATGCCCATAATGTTGGGACAAGCTATGTGTGCATATTAGTACCAATTTTGTCAATTATCTTTCATAATATTTATTTAATAGTCTTGTACTAGAAAATTTAATAATACATTCATTCCTTCTAATCCTAAAAGAACTATTTTATTATACATTTCATTCAAACAATCTAGTTTCTTTCCTCTAAATTTATTCTTCGATTCATACATTTAGTTCACCAACCATTTATGGAGTAGAGTCATAAGACTCAAAGGAAAAATATGAAGAATTTTATCCAAGTTTTCATTGTATGCACCCTAAACTTTATACCATGAACTGTTTAATGAACTGTTTGATATAATGCCTCAAATAAATTTCCAATAGTGTTTTTGACGGAGTATGGTATAAATAGTGTTTTTGATATAATGCCTCAAATAAATTTCCAATAGTGTTTTTGATCTAATGCCTCAAATAAATTTGTTAATGAACTGTTTGATATAGGGTGCATACAATGGAAACACTATTTCTATCATACTCCATCAAAAATTACCATGAAATGTATGATATAATGCCTCAAATAAATTTGTTAATGAATTGTTTGATATAGGGTGCATACAATGGAAACACTATTTCTATCATACTCCATCAAAAATTACCATGAACTGTTTGATATAATGCCGCAAATAAATTGGAGGTGCCATCGTAGAAATGTATGCAAAATGTGGAAGCATAGACAGGACATGTTAATTTTTTGACAGAGTAGAAATGTATCATTGAAATAGTATATGTTGAAAAGACTTTAGAAACTTTCAAACAAATGTAGTTTCCATTCAACAAATTTGCAAAATTTCGCATTTAGGGTTTCAAAATTTAACAAACAAATGCATTTTCAACTCTATGAAATTCAAATTTGACAAACTTGGTGCTTGATATGAAAGTTGGGTTGATGAACTTTGGAAAGATGAAGTTGAATTTGCGTTTGCCGGAGAGATGAAGTCATAGCCTTTTGTAGATCATGTTTAGTTCGCCATGTGCATGTAAGCATAGGGAAATCAATGATAGAAGGCGAAAATGACAATGACATTCATGTTTTTTTTTTGTCTTTTTTTAAGGGGTTTGGTCGAACCCATGTTCGACTGAATCCCTTAAAATATTATTTATTTTTTTAGGATTTGGGGGTTCGGTTGAACATATAATGTGGTTCGGTCGAACCATTGAGTTCGACCAAACCTGTCGACTATGGCAAAAGGAAAAAAAAAGAAATTTCCTTCCTCATCTCAATTGTAAACCACTATTGTGGTTTGACCCATAACATGTTTGATATCCACTTTTCTTGACCTAAATTTCATGGCATTAATATTTTTTTGGAATTAGTTTTCTTATCATCTTTGACTATGGATCTTGCTCTATACATTTTGTTCCCCTTACTGTGTCTTTCCTATGTTCCCACAATCTAGACATGTACCTAGGATTTTGAAGGCCACAAACATCAGGTCAACCTCAATTAGAATTCAGGTAAGCAATGCCAAAATCAACCTATTTTTGATGTTTGTTTTGCACTTATTAACATTTCCCATAATTTTAAGGAAACTTATTCAACTCCTATTGAACCTCTTAATGTATTTTCTTTTTTTCTTTACAAGTCTTGTTCGGAAGCTAAATTTTGTTTGTAGATTACATAGTTCAGTAAAGAATATTTTGAGAGCATTTTCTTACTTCACCTTTTTGTCTTTTGTCTGGTAGCTTTTTCAACTCATGTCAAGCAAAGGTAAGCTTGTTTTAACAATAACTCAATTATATTTAATTTGTGTCTCTTGGTTTGCACATACAAATTGAGTTAATTTAATATATTGTATTTAAACCTCATTTGTATTAAACACTTTAAAAGTGCATTTGTATTTAATTTCTATTGTTAATGGTAGCAATTTCAATGCTCAATCTATGGCAGCATCGTCAGTAGAAGATATGGAAAGGGTGAGTTCAAAACGGTGGAAGAAACTATAGTGGGTGGAGAAAAACTTAATGTTATACAACTACTGCAATGACAAATAGAGATATCCTCTGTCTCCAACATAATGCACTACAAACATATAAACGAAAGATGTCAATATGCTTTGTCTCTTTGTAGTCATGTCAGTTTAGTTTAAGGAGGGGATTTGTAACCACATACTTAAAAATAAAGATGTCAATATGTACTAAGTTTAGGTTTACAAAGAATTATTGAAAATGGTTTAAGGATTTGAAAATAACCCAACAAATTTGTAGTGTACCTCCGTTTCGGCCGTCTTTGAATTTTGAGTAAGTTCGTTTGGTTAAATTTCTTTGTCTCTTTGTGTTCATTATTATATTGTTAAATTTGATTTTGAAATTATGTGATAAAGTAATATTATAACTAGCCTTGATTTAATCAACTTAATTAAATTAAATTGATTACAAGATAACTTAGTTAATTGGGAATTAAAATAATGATTATATAAATTTATGATATATGAAATATAAAGTATGTGGTAGACTTAATATTATAAATGACCTTGGTTAACTAGTTTAATTAAATTGAATAGATTATTAGATTAAATTAAATTGGGACTAAAATAAATAATCAAAAGAATCAATACTTAGAAGTCAAAGTATGTGGTTTAAATGCAAATAATTAAGTTAAATTGTTTTGGTAGAAGTACAGTTAAAACTATATTGTAATAATCATTAATAATTTATTATTGTGTGAGGATAATTGTTTAACTATAAAAAAATAAGGCGATTGTAAATAAATTTAGAGATAAGCTTTGAACAGTTGGCATACCATGCATTCGTTGCATTCCAGGAGTTGACATACATTCTGTCAAATAGTTCACGTGTCTTTCTAAGCGTCCTCATTCTGCATGCATATCTACCATAGGACATCAGATTCTCAGGGGACGGGTGGGGCTCGCATTTGTTTTGGGGGGAGTTCGTTTAAGCTATCATTCTTTTTGTGCGGCAGGAGTTCAGCTTAACTCATAACTATGGTCATGTGTATCATGGTATGTGGGGAGTCACATTAAATCCATTAATTCAAGGAGCTCATTTAGTGCAGAGAAGTCGATTTTCAGTCCCTTTTACAAGTGAAATACATCAAGCTCAACGACCATTGTAGTAGTCCTTCAAATTGGTGTTTCAGCTGAAGTGTGGAACCCTAAGAAGCGGCGGGTGCAACATTGCATATGGTAATTTTTATTCTGTAACCGCGTCATAACTCTATGTATTCGTTTTAACATTTATAGTCATGTATTCAATAAGTGTGGGTTTTGTGCATAATCTTCCCTTTGCATTCTCCACAATCTTATGACTTCCTTGAAAGCTTCTTAAGCCATTTTGCGCATGTCATGCAATCATTTTATTCCACGAGATGACTACTCTTTCAGGAGTATGTCGAACAGTTTATGTACTTTGTCTATGCCTCCATATTTTGCATACATGTCGACCATGGTGGCCTGTTCCAACGCTCCCATTTTGGCACGGGTAGAGTGGATGTTGTCGATGGTTAAGGAAATTATCTTTACACTTGCCAAATTGCATTTGCTTGAAAGTTTCTAAGCCATCTTGCGCATATCCTGCAATCGTGGTAGTCCATGAGTCCACTTTTCTTTGAGGCATTATGTCAAACTGTACATGTGTTTTGTCTACTTTTTCCCCATGTTGCATACAGGTTTGCTAGGGCACTTGCAACTACAACATTTGACTATGTAATTTTCATTCCTTATAGATGCCCATCCCTGCTTCAAAGCTTCCATTTTGGTGCAGGCATTAGACGCTGACAAGTTTATGGAATTTGGCTTTACACCTGTAAATTGCTTTGCTTGAAAAATTTGAAGCCTTTTTCAACAAATCTGTGTTGTGCATATTCTGCAATCATTGCATTCCATGAGAACACATTTCTTTGTGGGATTTTTTCAAACAGTAACATGCCTTGTCTATATTTCACATTTTGCATACATGTCTGCCTAGGTACTGTATTATAGTGCAAGCTTATTTTTCAGATTGTTTCTCTTAGAATCACCATTAATCTCCGTAAGAACATTGTCTTTGTTTTAAATGATGGAAATTCTCAACCTATATTCATGTATGATCCTTGGGCACCACATGTTTAACTGGCATCTTAGTAGTAAGGTTTGGGTTGTCTCCAAGATAGCCATTACGGGCAAGAAGAGTAACCATGTACTCCTAATGACCAACTTTATATGTAATGCAATAAGGGTTGTTGTCGTGTGAAGTTTGTGTAACCCTCATCCACCAAACTTGCCTGACTGCGGGCACCTAGAACACGAGCAAAACTTGCAATGTTAGGATGTGTTACAGAGTGCTTCATTAATTCAATATTTTGAGAGCTCCCTTGCAAAATCCTTTTTGTGCACATTCTATAGTCTTTGCATTTTATTCCATGAGATGACATCTCTTTGAGGCATTTTGCCATAGCTTGCGTGCCTTGCTTTTGAATTTCACTGTTGCTTGTTTGTGGGCCAGAAGGATTGTAAATTATCTCGTTGTCAGTTAGAATATCATTTGTGTTGTTTATTAGGTGTATAGATATAAAGATTGTATTAGGGCCTTTAGTGAAAAGCAATATCTTATAAGCTGATCTTATTTAGATGATTTCATAATGGGTAATATATGTTAGAGATTTAATGGGTGTCATTTAATATACATTGTATTGGAAATATAATACATACAAAGGTAATAACCTTAGGTTACCTCACTTATTTTAGAAACATAGTTTTCTTTTGTTTTCTAATATAAATACATATGAGGGTGTCAATAAATGTATGTAAACGAGATTATATCACTTTAGCATATTTTGATTAGCTTTCCTATAATAAAATGTACTAATTTAATATATATATACACACACACATATATATTGGAAATAAAGTGATAGAAAGAGAATACTTTTGGGTATGTGTAGGATCATCATAGAAAAAATAGGCCATTACGTGGCAAAAAAAAATAAAAATTAGAGTTAGACAAATTGACGTAAAAATTTGAACAAGTTATCTATATTATTTCAAAAATATGTAAGAATAGAATTTGTAGCAAATTGAATGTAGTTTTTACTACTAGGTTTTTTTTAAAAAAAAATTATTTGGTGAAAATTTGAAATTTCAATGTAGTAGTAGTTAAATTTCAGGGAAAAAATAAGAAGTAGGTGTCTATCTCGACCACCCTAACCATAATAAAATGATAATATTTTTTATAAGATTTTAGATATAAGTAGAGGACTCATGTCAGATGTGATGCATATTTTATGTAATTTTTTCCAAGTAAATAATTAATTATGATTTTTTATTGCAAATTTTAAAAATATAAAAAACTCGTATGTCTGACACCTTAACTTGGTCAAAACTTCATGAAATTCAATTTTTCTTTTTTTAATCCTATAGTATGTGAAGCATAAAATGTTACAAATGTTTTGGATTCAAAAAATGTGATACAATTTGAAAGCTATAGATTTTTTTCAATAAGTCTATCAATTAAGACTTTAGTCATAATTTGAATAGAAAATGAATAATAATTACTTATTAAATTCAAAGAAAAGCATAATTTATATTGGTGGAAAGTTGAAAATCTTTAAAAACCCTTTTCATTTCATCAATTTTGGGTAAAAAAAAAAGTCGTCAGCCACATACCCATCATATTGCCACTTTTTGACCCATCATGATCTTGCATATACCCTTTTTCCCTAGTAATTTTTTTAGATAAACAAGTAGAGGAGTTTTTATAGCGAAATTGATTTATCAATATAATATATATGCATATAAGTCATATATGTTGTGGAATGTGCTATGGTTTCTAATGAAATTAGGAACATTAGATCATAAGAAGATTTGAATTATTTCTTATTTCTTATTTGAAATGGTGAGTCAGTAGATTGTCTTATTATTAAATTGAATGCTTTAATTCAGTAAACAAGTATATACCTATTGTTGGTTGAATATGATCTTGATTGTCTAATGGTTTTCCTTTTTGTGAATTACTTAGTAAATAGGTTTTCGATACTTCTATTTATAGGCATATGTCCTTAGATTTGTTAATATAAGTGGATTTTAAATGTATAAATTAATTATGAGTTATGATTACCAAAGGATTCAATGCCATATATATTATAGGTCTTAGAAATAGGATACTTTTGCCTAGGTGAATGAAGAAATTATATAGATAGAGAAGTAAGGAGAATAAATAGGGAAAAGCATAGGTTTATTTATATTCCGATAAACTTAGTTGGGGTTTGATGATTGGAATGATTATAAATCATGGTGTAGAATGCAAGTAATTGGTTGATGTTAAATAGACTTATATAACTTCTTTTATTAATTAAAATGACTTTGTAATGAGTGTAGTGAGACAATGGTAATATATGTTCTCTAGTTTCTTTAAATATTTTTAATGATTTCATTATGAGTGAAAAGATATAAAGTGAAAATTAAATATAAACTGATTGGTTAGAATGTTCTTTGAAATTATTATCTTAATGTGAAATGGAATTAAAGATTGATTCATTGTGAATAGAATATGGTTATATTTGATAAATTTGAATTAGCTATAACTGTATAAATGAAGTGTTTATTTAAATAGTTAGTTGCATAATCTTTTTAAAAGTGGTTTTGTTTATAATCATGTATCAGATGAATTGTTGATTTCATGAATATGTTGGTTACTTGAGTGCTTGTTATAAATTAGTGGAGTAAGTTAGTGATTATGTGAGTGTTCCTTGATATCTAGTACCTTGAATATGTTAGTGGGAGTTAAGTATGTTTTGATGGTTCCAAATTGATGGGGTTTCCTCTTGAGTTGATTTTGTCTTGAGGGGATTTTATATGTCAAAGTTTTGTGTTGGAATTGTATTGCTTCGTTTTACCCTCGTTTGTGGGTTTTTGGTTAGTCGTTCTTCTTGGGCATCCAGAGGAGGGGAAATGATATGTTGCTTCATAGTTGGTTTCTATTTTTGTTTTGTGAACAGTTGCTCTTATGCTCATTTTGATTTTGGTGGGTTTAGCCTTGCACTTGGAAGTTACTTATTTATGGAATTCTAACATGAGATAGTCCATGCCTCACTTGATGTATTTACTTTTGGCCTTGATATTTTTGTGCAAGTTGGCTTGCCCCATTTGTGGTTATGAGTCTTTTGTTGTTAGTAAGGGGAGTGGTTTTCAGTGGGGGCCAACGCACAAAGTGGCATATGGGTAACTCATTGAGAGTTTCCTTAACCAGTGATAACCTAATAATTATTTAGGGGGTTTGGTAGTATCTCCCTTTAATCCAGATAAGTTAGCCTCACTCATGGCTCAAGTGCTCACTTAGGCTTGAGATGAGTGGGAAGGCTTGGAATGGCAAAGATCAATCACCTTGTGTGTTTGTTGTTTTGAAAGGTATGTTGATCTTGCATGAGTGAGAATGGCGAACGAGGATTGGTTGAGGTTGCCAAGGTTTAACCAGGTAGGGGGCCGATAAGCTATGATGATCAGCATTGATTAACCCATGTTGAGCTTATGTGATGACACTCCACCCTCTACCAACCTTGTATGTTTGTTGTTTCCCCTTGCTATTCTTGTACCTCTAGAAGTGACTGTACCTTATGTATATTGAGGCAGTTGTTTCTTTATGTTTATTGTTGAAGCTTCCTTTCAGTTATTTGATGTTTCATATATGCCTCATGGCAACCTTATTGATTCTAATGAAAGGTGCCCATTGATATTTATTGTTGGATGATATCACGATCTCATTTGAGGGCTTTTGGGTCTTATTGTTGTTGGCATCTCTTTGCTTATTTAGTGTTGATCTATGAAGGTGGGAATTGGTTCTTGTTAGTTTTCCTTTATTTTGTTGTGGTTATGTGTTGATGATGTGAGATGTTTCTTTTGTTTATTGTTTCTTTGCTTATTGAGTCTTGTTAAACCTTGTGCACTTGTCTGTTTTATGTTGAGGGTCCTTCTTGTCATCTCCTAACATAGGGGGTGGAACTTCGGGTCCACGTGGTTTGGTGGAACGTGCTATGCACTGCATGGGGTTCCTAGGTTGTTTTCATGACATGGAAGCGGATGTAGAGTTTCTAGAGCTTCACTTGGTTGAAGAGTGTTCCACACTTTGTACCTTATTGTTCATTAATGTATTATTCTTGTACTTGATGTAATATTTTCATTGATATAAGGGAAGCATTATGTAATGTACTGTTGTTTCCATGATGTGTTGTATTTGTGGAAATATGCTCCACAATTGTAATATTGAACTAGGAATTGAAATGTAATAAATGATGTATATCTTTTCATCTCTTTTGATCATGGATGGTTGTATGTTATTTTTATGTAATCTTGGATTTCTTTTGCTATTGTTTTGGTAAGAGTGTAGGTTTCGTAATGCCATTCTGTGGACTCTAGAGGACGTAGATGATTTTGTAAATGCATAATTGCTCTTAATATAATGTATGTACATACTTATCTTATGCGATGTTTCTCTTTCAAAAAATATAAAAAAATAAAAAAAATTATTCGATAATTTGTTAGTTGTAGATGTCCTTTGGGGTTAGCACAGTGGGGTGTTACATCATTGGTATTAGAGCATAGGTTCATACACTAGGCACTATGAGCCCATTATGTTGACCTAGATGTTTGAACTCTCAAGGGTACATCTTTCCTTTGTGTCATCCTCACGTAGCAATCTGAATTTGTTCCATAGGTGGTGTCGGTCTAATGGTGCTAGAAACTAGTGGAAAGAATAGGACCCTCAGTGTAGTGTGCAACGCACTGATATTCTTCCTACCAGGAATACATTATGGACCTCTGTGTTGTCTTGTGATTTGTTTCCCTGTGATGTGAATTTGTGTGTGAATGTAAAGAGTGTGTGTTAAACTTGAGATTTTGTGTTTGGGGAGTGACACATCGTGTTGTGTTGATTTTGAAGAGGTGTTAATTGATGGTCTTTTGGTGCTTATGTGGTGAGATTTGTGTTGATTAATGAATTAAGTGGAATTCCTTGTGTGTAAATGATGATATTAATGAAAATGTGTGCTTTGTGTGTGTGAGTATGTTGCATTTTTATGGAAGTGTAGAATTTCAAGGTAATGAATCAACTTGAATGACTAGTACTAATGTGTTATGTTTCCACCCTAGTTTGTGATTTCAAGGTAGGTAGCCTCGAATCTCGGTGATGAAGGTAAAGTAATTGAGATATTTAGATGTAGATATTAAATAATGTTAAGCAGTAATCCGCTTTTAATTTAGCACATGATATAGAATCATGATTATGATCATTAAGGGTATGTGCAAGATCATTGTGGAAAAAATAGGCCCTTAAGTGGCAAAAAATTCAAAAAAATCAGAGTTAGGCAACTTGACATAAAAATTTGAATAAGTTATCTATATTATTTAAAAAATATGTAAGAATAGAATATTTAGCAAATTGAATGTAGTTTCTAAACTACTAGGTTTATTAAAAAAAAAAATCTATTTGGTGAAAATTTGAAATTTCAATGCACTAGTACTTAAATCTCAGGGAAAAAATAAGAAGTAGGTGTCTATCTGACCAACCTAACAACAATAAAATGATAATATTTTTTTATAAGATTTTATACATAAGTAGAGGACTCATGTCCTGATGTGATGCATATTTTTTGTAATTTTTTTCTAAGTAAATAATTAATTATGATTTTTTTTATTAAATTTTTTAAAAAATATAAAAACTCGTATGTTTGACCACCTTAACTTGGTCAAAACTTCCTGAAATTCATTTTTTAAAAATCCTATAGTATGCGAAGCATAGAATATGATGCAAGTTTTTGATTCAAAAAATGTGATACCGTTTGAAAGTTATAAATATTTTTCAATCAGCCTATCAATCAGGACTTTAATTGTAATTCAAATAGAAAATGAATAATAATAATTTTTTTAAGTCAAAGTAAAGTATAATTTATATTTGTGGATAGTTGAGAATATCCTTTAAAAACCCTTTTCATTTCATCAATTTTGGGTAAAAAATAGTCGCCAGCCACATGAGTCATCATATCACTTACATATGACCACTTTTTGGCCCATCATAATCCTGCACATACTCTTAAGTGATAATTGTTTTGATTGTTAACTAGTGGATTGTTTACGAGTTGATTGTTTTTTGAGTGCCCTACTACGCTGTGACTTCCTCTCATAATGTGTCTGTTTTTGGATATATATGTTGCTTGACATTTGGTTGATGCAGGATGCAGGTATTGGGAATCGGCTCCACTTGTATTGTCAGGTTTGAGCGTGCCCTACAATCCCAATGGGTATGATGTGAAAACTAGAGTTGACAAGAAAGTCCCCCATCCTTGTCTGTCATCCCATCTTTATGTTTGACAATGTCATCAGTTTGTGACCCCATTTCCATTTTTGGTATCATTTCGTTTTGAGTCATTTGATTTGACTTGTTTAATTGATGTTGTTATAATGGTTGATATAGTTGTTAGTTTGTTATATTATTGTGCTTATGCTTGCGAGCGACTTCTAGGAGTAAGTCGATGCTAAGGGGGGGAGGATGTAGTGTCCCTCCATTTCAGCCGTCTTTGAATTTGGAGTAAGTTTGTTTGGTTAAATTTCGTTGTCTCTTTGTGTTCATTACTATATTGTTAAATTTTATTTTGGAATTATGTGATAAAGTAATATTATAACTAGCCTTGATTTAATCAACTTAATTAAATTAAATTTATTACAAGGTAACTTAGTTAATTGGGAAGTAAAATAATAATTAAATAAATTTATGATATGAAATATAAAGTATGTGGTAAACTTAATATTATAAATGACCTTGGTTAACTAGTTTAATTAAATTGAATAGATTATTAGATTAAATTAAATTGGGACTAAAATAAATAATCAAAAGAATCAATAGTGAGAAGTCAAAGTATGTGGTTTAAATGTAAATAATTAAATTAAATTGTTTTGGTAAAAGTACAGTTTTAAATTATATTGTAATAATCATTAATAATTTATTATTGTGTGAGGATGATTGTTTAACTATAAAAAAATAAGGTGATTGTAAATAAATTTAGAAGATAAGTTTTGAATAGTTAGCATACCATGCATTCATTGCAATCCAGGAGTTGACATTTCTCATACACATTTTATGAAACAGTTGATGTGTCTTTCTAAGCGCCCTCATTCTGCATGCATGTCTACCATAGGATATCAGATTCTTGGAGGGAGGCAGGCGGGAGGGTTCACATTTGTTTTGTGGGGAAGTCGTTTAAATTATCATTCTTTTTGTGCAACAGGAGTTCGACTTAACTCATAATTATGGTCATGTGTATCATGGTATGTGGCCCGAGTCACATTGAATCCGTTAATTCAAGGAGCTCGTTTAGTGCAGAGAAGTCAGTTTTCAGTCCCTTTTAGAAGTGAAATATATCATGCTCAGCAGTCATTGTAGTAGTCCTTCAAATTGGTGTTTAAGCTGAAGTGTGGAACCTTGAGAAGCGGCAGGTGCAACATTGCGGATGGTAATTTTTATTCTGTAACTACGTCATAACTCTCTGTATTCATTTTAACATTGATAGTCTTGTATTCAATAAGTGTGTGTTTTGTGCATAATCTTCCCTTTTCATTCTCCACAATCTTACGCCTTCCTTGAAATCTTCTTAAGCCATTTTGTGCATATCATGCAATCATTTTATTCCACGAGATGACTACTCTTTCAGGGTTTTGTCGAACAGTTTATGTACTTTGTCTATGCCTCCATATTCTACATACATGCTGACCATGGTGGCATGTTCCAGCGTTCCCATTTTGGCACGGGCAGGGTGGATGCTATCGATGGTTAAGGAAATTGTCTTTACGCCTGCCAAATTGCATTTGCTTGAAAGTTTCTAAGCCATCTTGTGCATATCCTACAATCGTGGCAGTCCATAGTCCACTTTTCTTTGAGGCATTCTATCAAACTATACATGTGTTTTGTCTCTGCTTTCCCCATTTTGCATACATGTTTGCTAGGGAACTTGCAACTACAACATTTGACTATGTAATTTTCATTCCTTATAGATGCTCATACCCTGCTTAAAATCTTCCATTCTAGCGCAGACATTAGACGCTGGCAAGGTTATGGAATTTGGCTTTACACCTATAAATTGCTTTGCTTGAAAGTTTCAAAGCCTTTTTCAAAAAATTCGTGTTGTGCATATTCTGCAATCATTGCATTCCATGAGAACACATTTATTTGTGGCATTTTGTCAAAAAGTAACGTGTCCTGTTTGTATTTCACATTTTGCATACATGTCTGCCTAGGTACTGTATTATAGTGCAAGCTTATTTTTTAGATTGTTTCTTTTAGCATCACCATTAATCTCCGTAAGAATATTGTCTCTAATTTAAATGATGGAAATTCTCAGCCTATATTCATGTATGATCCTTGGGCACCACAGGTTTAATTGGCATCTTAGTAGTAAGGTTTGGGTTGTCTCCAAGATAGCCATTACCGGCATGAAGAGTAACCATGTACTCCTAATGACCAACTTTATATGTAATGCAATAAGGGTTGTTGTCGTGTGAAGTTTGTGCAACCCTCATCCACCAAACTTGCCTGACTGCGGGCACCTAGAACACGAGCAAAGCTTGCAATGTTAGGATGTGTTATAGAGTGCTTCATTAATTCAATATTTTGAGAGCTCCCTTGCAAAATCCTTTTTGTGCACATTCTGTAGTCTTTACATTTTATTCCATGAGATGACATCTCTTTGAGGCATTTTTCCATAGCTTGTGTGCCTTGCTTTTGAATTTCACTGTTGCTTGTTTGTGGGCTAGAATGGTTGTAAATTATCTGGTTGTCAATTAGAATATCATCCGTGTTGTTTATTAGGTGTATAGATATAAAGATTGTATTAGGGCCTTTAGTGAAAAGCAATATCTTATAAGCTAATCTTATTTAGATGATTTTATAATGGGTAATATATGTTAGAGATTGAATGGGTGTCATTTAATAATTGTATTGGAAATATAATACATACGAAGGTAATAACCTTAGGTTACCTTAATTATTTTAGAAACATAGTTTTCTTTTGTTTTCTTATGTAAATGCACACGAGGGTGTTAATAAATGTATGCAAATGAGATTAGATCACTTTAGCATATTTAGATTAGCTTTCCTATAATAAGATGTACTAATTATATATACTAATTATATATATATATATATGTATTAGAAATAAAGTGATAGAAAGGGAATACTTTTTCCCTACTAATTTGTTTAGATAAACAAGTAGAGGAGTTTTTATAGAGAAATTGATTTATCAATATAATATATATGCATATCAGTCATATATGTGGAATGTACTATGGTTTCTAATGAAATTAGGAACATTAGATCATTGGAAGATTTGAATTATTTCCTATTTCTTATTTGAAATGGTGAGTCAATAGATTGTCTTATTATTAGATGGAAGGTTTTAATTTAGTAAACAAGTATGATACCTATTGTTGGTTGAATATGTTCTTGATTGTCTAATGGTTTTCCTTTTTGTGAATTACTTAGTAAATAGGTTTTCGATATTTCTATTTATAGGCACATGTCCTTGGATTTTTTAATATAAGTGGATTTTAAATGTATAAATTAATTATGAGTTGTGATTACTAAAGGATTCAATGCCATATATATTATGGGTCTTAGAAATAGGATACTTTTGCCTAGGTGAATTAAGAAATTATATAGATAGACAAGTAAGGAGAATAAATAGGGAAAAGCATAGGTTTATTTATATTCTAATAAACTTAGCTGTGGTTTGATGATTGGAATGATCATAAATTGTGGTGTAGAATGTAAGTAAGTGGTTGATGATAAATAGACTTAAATAACTTCTTTTATTAATTAAAATGACTTTGTAATGAGCGTAGTGAGACAATGGTAATATATGTTCTCTAGTTTCTTTAAATATTTTTAATGATTCATTATGAGTGAAAAGATATAAAGTGAAAATAAAATGTAAACTGGTTGATTAGAATGTTCTTCGAAATTTTTATCTTAATGTGAAATGGAATAAAAAATTGATTCGTTGTGAATAATATATGGTTATATTTGATAAATTTGAATTAGCTATAATTGTATAAATGAAGTGCTTATTTAAGAAGTTAGTTGGATAATCTTTTTAAAAGTGGTTTTGTTTATAATCATGTATTAGATGAATTGTTGATTTCATGAATATGTTGGTTACTTGAGTGCTTGTTATAAATTAGTGGAGTAAGTTAGCAATTATGTGAGTGTTCTTGGATATGTAGTACCTCGAATATGCTAGTGGGAGTTAAGTATGTTTTGATGGTTCCAAATTGATGGGTTTTCCTCTTGAGGGCATTTTATATGTCAAAGTTTTGTGTTGGAAGTGTGTTGCTTTGTTTTACCCTCGTTTGTGGGTTTTTGGTTAGTTGTTCTTCTTGGGCTTCCAGAGGAGGGGAAAAAATATGTTGCTTCATAGTTGGGTTCTGTTTTGGTTTTGTGAATGGTTGCTCTTATACTCGTTTTAATTTTGGTATGTTTAGCCTTGCACTTGGAAGTTGCTTATTTACGGAATTCTAGCATGAGATGGTGTATGCCTCACTTGATGTATTTACCTTTTTCCTTGATATTTTTGTGCAAGTTGGTTTGCCCCATTTGTGGTTAGATTCTTTTGTTGCTAGTAGGGGGAGTGGCTTTCAGTGGGGGTCGGCGCACAAAGTGGCGTACGGGTAACTCATTGAGAGTTTCCTTAACCAGTGATAACCTAATAATTAATTAGGGGGTTTGGTAATATCTCACTTTAATCCAGATAAGTTAGCCTCACTCATGGCTCAAGTGCTCGCTTAGGCTTGAAATGAGTGGGAAGGCCTTGAATGGAAAAGATCAACTGCCTTGTCCTCTTTAAAGGTATGTTTATCCTGCATGAATGAGAATGGGGGTTGAGGATCAGTTGAGGTTGCTAGGGTTTAACCAGGTAGGGGGCCGGTAACCTATGAAGATCCACATTGGGTAACCCATGCCGAGCTTATGTGGTGACACTCCACCCTCTAGCAACCTTGTGTGTTTGTTGTTTCCCCTTGCTTTTCTTCTACCTGTAGAAGCGGCTGTACCTTATGTATATTGAGGCAGTTATTTCTTTATGTTTATTCTTGAATCCTCCTTTCAGTTAGATATTTGATGTTTCATATATGCCTCATGGAAACCTTATTGATGCTAATGAAAGGTGCCCATTGATATTCACTGTTGGATGATATTGCGATCTCACTTGAGGGCTTTTGGGTATTATTGTTGTTGGCACCTCTTTGGTTATTTAGTGTTGATCTATGAAGTTGTTAATTGGTTCTTGTTGGTTTTCCATTATTTTGTTGTGGTTATGTGTTGAAGATGTGAGATGTTTCTTGTGTTTATTGTTGCTCTTCTTGTGGAGTCTTGTTAAACCTTTTACACTTCACTATTTTATGTTGAGGGTCCTTCTTGTCATCTCCTAGCATGGGGGGTGGACCTTCAGGTCCATGTGGTCGTGTGGAACATGCTATACACCCCATTGGGTTCATAGATTGTGTTCGTGATGTGGAAGTTGATGTAGAGTTTCCAGAGCTTCACTTGGTTGAAGACTATTCCATGCTTTGTACTTTATTCCTCATTAATGTATTATTCTTGTACTTGATGTGTTATTTTCATTGATATAAGGGAAGTGTTATGCAATGTAGTATTGTATCCATGATGTGTTGTATTTGTGGAAATATCCTCCACAATTGTAATATTGAACTAGGAATTGAAATGTAATAAATTATGTATATCTTTTCATCTCTTTTGATCATGGATGGTTGTATGTTATTTTCATGTAATCTTGGATTTCTTTCGCTATCATTTTGGTAAGAGTCTAGGTTTTGTAAAGCCGTTCCGTGTACCCCAAAGGACGTAGATGATTTTGTAAATACATAATTTCTCTTCATAAAATGTATGTACATACTTATCTTATGCAATGTTTCTCTTTCAAAAAAATAAAAAAATAAAAATTATGCGGTAATTTGTTAGTTGTAGTTGTCCTTTGGGGTTAGCAAGGTGTGGTGTTACAAAATGTATACAACTATTAATTACTACTTATTCATATCTTTTTTTATTTCATCTTGTTCTTACAAACTCTTTACAACAGTCGTAAAAAAATTGCAAACATTTATTTAAAATTGATAACATCCACAACAACCCCACTCTCTCCTCTTCCTCCTATCTCTACAACTCCTCTGTTTTCTATGAAATACGAATTAAGAAATATTTGATAACCAACTTGCTAAAGAGAAGATAAGAGAAAATGCATCCAGGTAAACAAAAATGATAATAGTTGTTTTAATAGTGTATTTTAAGATCAAACATAGGACAATATGATATTCATTGATTGTTAATTGGTGCTAAGGTTTAGATAATTAAGTTTCATCCTTGCCTAACAAACAAAAAATAGATGATGAAAACAATAAAATTTGTCAAGGACTATACAAGTACCAACTGGTACCTTGAAAACAACAAGTGCTAAACTAAAGTAATCAAAACAAGCCTAACAAAAAAATTCTCTAGCCTTTAAAGGGTCTTAAAAATGTATATTATGAGTAAACTAATTTAATAATCAATACAAGTTTAGGTTTACAAATAATATTCAAATTCGTTTAAGGATTTGAGAATGATTGATTAAATTATTGGTATTTTTTAAGATTTGCATTTAATCTTTAAATTGATATTTAAGTTAGAATTTTAAATTGTTCAAAATTATAATTTTAAGTGATATTTAAAACTTAGAATTTTAAATTGTTCTTAAAGACTACTTATATATTGTAAGTTATTAGAAAATATTAAAAAAGATGCATCCATATATGAACCAATTCTATTCCCAACAAATGTATACAACTATTAATTATTACTTATGCATTCAATTATAGACCTCTCAAACATAAATTATAAAAGTAAGTATGACGGCTTCTTTAGTGGTATTGAATGTGGGACCAAACCTTGCATGTGATGATCATTATTTGTATATAATGAAATGAACACTTAAATTATTTATTTTGGATATTATCAAAATATATTTATTTCTTTTTTATTTAACCACACATTTCATTTTAAAAATATAATTAGCAATTATTATTTATAAATTTGTTTTAGATGAAATAATAATATTCTTTGAAAACAAAATACAAGTCAACTAACATACATAATTAGTTGTGAACACATTATACTATCACTTCAAAATGATGTATTAATTGTTATCATATCTCATAATTTGAAAATCTTAAATTTAGAGTATTAATTAACTAGGCTTATCTATTGTACTCATTAAAGTTGTAATTGTAATTTGTTTAATGGTACACCAACTATCCATTTAATGGTAAAATCCTCCAAAATCCCAATGATCATGTAAAACTTAGATAGATATTGTTTTTCAAACTAGATGACTTGAATTGCAGCACAAGCACATAACCTCTAACCCAATCCCTTTATTTTCTAAAAACTTATGACCATTTTGATATTTATCTCTTCATAATTGTTCTTATACATAGAACCTTTCCATAATTTGACCATGTGGGTTGATTTGTCAATTTTTATTGTATACTGAAAATATGTTGTATTAAATATAATAATATTCTAAGTAGTTGAAGCTTCGACACTGAACTATAATTGGATTTGTTTATTGGGTAAAAACATCCTGCCAATGGAGGAGTTGTGTGGATAGGATTTGTAGGTACAAAATTCCACTTCCACCAACTGAAGGGCAATTGCACTTGATCTGCTATAATGCCCAACAACATGTACAAACTTGTTATCACAATGACACATAGAGTATTATTAAATATGTTCTACATGATTTATTTATTATTGTAAAATTATCTTTCTAAGTCTTCAGACATAGCATGAACTATAATGTAGAATTTCATTCATTTCTAAAAGCTCATCTATATATGTATAAAGAAAAAAATATTTATTTCTAAGATTAGTTTAGTAAACATATTTAAATTTAACTTGATTAATTTTATTTATAATAATGTAGTAGAATATTTAAATTCTAAATTAAGACATAACAAAAAGTTTTGATATGCTTCAACCAACAAATAACTCAAAAAAGGTATTTTAATTTTACAAACACAAATATAACAAGAGCCGCAGAGCAACAAAGTTCCTCCCAAAATGCGCAAGAATAGTCCTGTTTTTATTTGTTGTTTCTACTATGTTTTAGCAACAATGTTGATATTATAACAACTTAATAGTAATCTAGATATTTTTCAAATGGTGACATGTAATACCATAAGAAATATTGGAAAATAAGGCAAGTTGTTACAAATAGGAAACATGTATCGTCCTTTCAAAATCAACAATCTATGTATTCAGATCAAATAGACAACTCCTTGGTTTATGCTACCAATGACACTGTTGTAATATTTTTCATTGAACTAAATGCTCAAGATGAAGGAACTTTCTGGTTGTGCATTTTATGTTAGCTTTCTACCCTATACATTTAATTACATGTAATGCGACAAATATCTCTTCTCATAGTAATGACTGTGATGGATCTTTTTTTCTTTTGCAGGAGGTAATTTTTTGGTCATACAAAAATAGTGATAGAAAAATTGATTGTAGAAATATCAATTCTAGTGCACAAGTTTTGTCTGGGAAAGAAATTTGAAAATCTTCACATTGTAGGACTAAAATGTTTGCATGTCTTGCAGATGAAATGAGGAAAGTGGAAGAAAATATAGAGGAATACTCAAATCTCCAATTTGTAGACGTATAACATATGAAGATAAACTTAAAGACAATATTAAAACCAAATATTGCTTGGCTGGTGGAAGAAGATAATCTAGATGATTTAGAGGAGGTTCTACTAAGTGAAAGGGATTTAGAAACAATACCTTCAAGGAAAAAATGGAAAAAGGGAACTAATTCTTTTCTTTTAAATAGCCATTCAATGATGCCTCTTGAAGAAGATTTATTGAGTCCAAATGGAGATGTGGACTAGGACTTGTCTATAGATGCTTTTGAAATTGTAAAGAAAAAACAGGGAGAAGGATTTAAAAGTATTGAAAACACTTGGAATAAAATGCAATAGCAAAGAGGATCTTGTTGCTTTGGCATTCAAACTTGGTAAAAAAATAACTTTAGTTTCATTAATTTCCCTATTACATGCTAGAAGGTCGATCATAAACACAGTGATGAAACGTTTAGAATTTGACAAATTCCTGAAATGTTCATATTACTAAAAGGCCAAGACGTAAACACAAATAAAAGTATTGTAACTAATATTGTTATTTATAGTATTCAATCTATTGTGTTTGTAATGAACAAGTACACAATATGATGTGTAGTCAGAGAACCAAACATATCAACAAGCCTAATGATCTTTAAATTCTAAGGTCATAATTAAAGTGGATTAAAGAACTAAATCTCACAATCTCTTACTCTAAAACAGTGAATTTAAGATTTCTTTCTATTAAACCATAGGGAAATGCTATATAAATTCCACACTTACATGAAACATATCCCAATCAGGTAGCTTAACCTCTCACAAAAGTAAGTTGTTGAAGGAAAAAGATGTAATATGGAGTGTTTGTGATGTTGGATTCATCGACATGAAATCACATAAACAATATTATTTCTTAAACTATTTATAATTTTATATCTCTAATGAATTTGGATTATCAAAATAAAAAGTTTAGTGATAAGAAATATTATGAAATGATGGTGTACATTATGCCGAAAACCCATCCAAGTGAATTATTTCCACAAAATGAATTTCATGACTGTGATACCTTGAAAATTATTGTTCTTTTGTCATATATTATTTCATTTTAATAGTTAAATGGAAATTTCCAGCTGAGTTTTATTTAAAGAAAGGAAACATCTATATTTGGTTTATATTATTAAATATTTTTCTTCTTGAAATAGTTTCAACATTGAAGATTTCAATTTAGTCATACTTCATGATTTCATACAAACAAAAGTATGATGGGAAGAATTGAGTAGAATAAAACTACCATGATAAGAAAAACAATCCAAAATTGTGATTATATTTTAACTATTGTCTAAGAATTGTGTCAAATTTATGGAAAAACAACCATATTTATTAGATTAGGTAAAACTATCTATGATAAGAAAAATAATCCAAAATTGTGATTATATTCTAACTATTGTCTAAGCATTGTGTCAAATTTATGACAAAAAAATCATGTTTATTAGAGCAAGTCTAGAATTTTCTACTGAAGAGTTTGACAAAGATTGGAGAATTTTCTGCAAATTCTTTAGCATTCATTGTAGTTTTAGCAAGAAAATGAGAAATCCAATTTACCACTATTATTTTATATTTAGAAATAGTCATCAATAATATATGCTATTTTTAAAACAACTATGAAAATTTGACAACTAGGTAGGGTTTAGCATAAAAGCATCCAAGAAAAAATAATGCGAGATCAAAAGATCCCCATGCATTTTCCCTAAAGAAAATCTGCCCCAAAAAACCAATAGTTTACTTATTCTCTTGAAAAAAATTTAGGGATTAAATATATCCTCCAACAGTTAAAGATTAAGATCAAGTTTAGCTTTCAATTTTGAGTTTATGCTCTTGATTAGATATTCAATGGTTCAACAAATTAAAGAAACTTGAACAAAAAAATTATCGATTACCATATCTCTAAGAGGGTTTCAGTTTATAAGATATTATTTACTCGCAATATGTTGTTTTGTCATAACAATAATGCTTCAATTTGATATTCAATTTCAAACTCATAAAAAATAGACTCACAAAGGAGAAATATTGGTTTGACTATTCTGACAACAAAAATAATTACTTCTATGGATGTGGCAAGCATTAGGACGGTATTTTTTGTCCACCAGAATCACATCGACTATTTGTGTTTTTGTGATTCACTTTTATCAGTGATTAAGAATCTTCAAATGTGTAATACGACTCACCAAGGAAGCTCACAAAGCTTCCCTTAATCTCATACTTCATATGAATATCAAGAAAATTAAAATAAAGAAGAAGAAAAAAACAATAATTTATAATAAACATATTTAATACAGTTTTTAATATGAAGTGCTAAATATTGTATTGTGTTGGGTTTCAAAATATTAAAGAACTAGGATTTCAAAACTCTACTAGACCATTATTTCTATGGAAATTTCATATCTTATTTTTAGTAGTATTATATGTTGAATATAGGTTACTTATTTTTCTTTAAATGGATATGAATAAAGAGAAATATAGAATAAAGAAGGGATAAAATGTTATTTTTAAGAATTTTTTTGATCAAATACGAAATTAAATATACTTAAATTTTATGAAAAATACCAATAATAACACATGAACCCAAGGATCTTAAATAAATTAATTTCCTATAAGTTTCCCATTAGACTGTTCAACAACAAAATAAAATAATGATTAAAAATAAACATAATCATTATTCAAATATTTTGTATTTTTATTATATTCATCTATATTTTTATATTAATCCAAAAGATAGAAAATACAATTATGAATTACATACTTGAATTGTAGAGATATTCCCAAAAAATCCATTGAAAAAGACATTTAAATACTTTTTGTTTTTATATAATGATTAAAATACAAACTTATTTAGATTTCTTCTTCTTTTTCTCTTGCTTTGGTTTAACCTTCTTGTTCTTCTTTAGGGAAGCACTTGCAACAACCACAACAACACCATTTCGGCCATAGGTTCCTTATCTAGTTTAGGAGCATCAAACCCATAAAGTGAGTGCCTTTGAAGAAACATCCCACACCAACATCTATGGGCCCTTGAATGTTATCCAAACCTTTCATATTGATCTACAAAGAGATAAAATATTGCTTACTTAGGTTAATGTGAAACAACAACTTCATAAAATGTTATCTACTTAAAGTAGCACAAATAATTGAATAAAAAATATATAAGTCAAAGGTACGCAAAG
The DNA here is from genome assembly GCA_007258455.2 of Sequoia sempervirens. Classification (NCBI taxonomy): domain Eukaryota; kingdom Viridiplantae; phylum Streptophyta; class Pinopsida; order Cupressales; family Cupressaceae; genus Sequoia; species Sequoia sempervirens. The sequence continues at coordinate 29,236 of VDFB02072399.1, forward strand.
GTGTGTAGATAGCAATATTTGGGTGCTACATACATCAAAGAAAACTATGTTTCGGTTGAAAAATTGATAATGCCTATCAATACGACCAAACCTTTGAGGGAGCTGAACATAACAAAATTCCTTAACTTGAAATAGTGACAAAGCATTGAGAATATTAGTTGGAATGCTTAGCACAAGAACCATAATAAGAAAATAGACTTCAAAAACCAGATTGAAATTTATTTCAATACCCCAAAAAAGTAGGTATGAATCTATCTACCATATTAAAGAATTCATAGCACTGGAAATTTCTTACATGATGATTGAATCTGGGCCTCTTTTCTCTCGATAATAAACCAGGTGGGGTAGTTTAGTTCCATTCGTATCATGTCCTCCACTATTACATAAAAATACCTTCCATTTGTAATTTGATAAAAAAAACACATTTTCTTTAGATCCCTTATATATATCCCTTATATATAATCATTTCTCAACAATTTTTCCAAAAAAATTTAAAATGCAATTCTATTAATTAATGAAGCTAATATCCAACCTATATAATTCATGGATGGTTCTTGGATGTTACTCCTAGGCCATGGAGTTTCATCCTGCATTGTCCAACCTCCTTCTAGCACCTTTTGTGCTTTAGAAATTAAAGCATTACTACAGAGAAAAGTATATTGTAGAGCCTTTCAAATCTTAGCAAATATAGTAAAAATATTGAAGACAGTTAACTACTTTATGTAGTTCATTGCACAACCAAAATGGACTTCTATGTTTCCTTATGTTCTTAATTATATTTTTTTTAAATTGATTTTTCACTTATTTTTTTATCCAATATAAATTTTAAAATCAATATTTGTAACTATTTTTCAAAAGGTTTTTAAAATAATTTTTATTTTAATTTTTTAATAATCATAGCACTTCGAGATATCCAACATTAGGCTGATAGATTGCCGCAAGAAAAGCCAATAAAATTATAAAATAAAAATATTATGCTCAAAACTGCAAAATCGCCTAAGTTTTTTTCGCTAATGATATTTGAGTAAAATGATTTTGAATATTATAAAAGTTAAAAATCTTCAATTGAAAATAAACAACCTTTAAAAAGTTTAAAATTTTTCTTAAAAATTAGTTAAATATTTTTTTTTGATTAAGGTTTTGTGGCGGAAAAATGCCTTGAAAAGCTGTGATAAAAAAGTTTATGGTTAGTATTCCTAAAAATCACTCAAATTTTTTTAGCTAATAAAATTAAGGAAAAATAATTTTTGGAATTTGAAAAGCTAAAAATCATGCATTTAACTTTGAGAAAATTAAAATATAATGTATCAAAAAGAAAATAATGAATTTTGATTGGCTACAAGAAAAAAATTTAATCACTAGTTAAGATCAAGGCCTTGCCTATAGTTCTATGGCAAGAACTAAAAAACGATCAACATAATCATGGCACCTCCTTTTGGTGCAAGTGCTAGATTTAAATTATCTTAAGTACTATGAAGCACATCTTATGAAAAAAAATGATTCTAAGTAAAGGAAAAGACAAAATTGATACTTTTTTTTATTAAACTAACATTGGCTTATTTATATATTATTCAATAATATATATCGATACATCAAGATATATCATTTTCAAGGAGTTAATTTTTTATTTATTTTTTAACATATTTATTTTACATTTGTATTATTTTTAAAATTATAATATATTATGCTTATTTTTATTGAGAATAAGTTGTCTATAAATTTAATTATTTTTCAAATTACATTAAATTAAATAATTACAAGAGATGTTTTACAATGGCATTCAGGTGTGTTCATAAAAACTCTACCTTAAATCAAAGAGAGCTCTTGAAATCATCACCATTCATTTAATTATTATTATTTTTTTTTCCAAAATAAAAGCATCTTGACATACTTATTTGCTGAAGTAGATATGTGACATAGTTATTTGTGAGAATATAGGCCTTATTTCTAATGCATGTATATTTGAATAGAAAGATAGGATGTGTGGTAGTTGTAAGAAAAATATTTTTCATTCACAACAATGTCAATGGTAAGAAAGCATAATTAATATAGTTTCATTTCCCATAGAAATATAAATGCATGGGTATGTAGTCTTCATTATTCCATGGATATAGCTTCGCACTCGCAATATTGGTTTTATCCCTAGTAGTTATAGTTAGGTTCCACCTACATGCACAATGGTTTTGGTTCATCTATAGCGAAAAAGATTTCTTTAAATAGGCAAGTATCATCTTTTGTGAACTCCATACTTTATTTACATTTGCAAGAGATTAAGTAGGAACTTTCTAGTAGTTGCAATAAACTTTTGACCAAGAATTTAGCAAAAGAAGAGAAGGCTCAAAAAATATATATAATATACTTCTAAATTTGAATTCCATTTAATTTTCAATATATTCAATTATGTTATTTTTGCTATGGATATTGTGCCTCTTGTTTGGTTAGCTCTCATTTTCACCATGTGTGTATTGTCATGAAGTTCAGAATCTGTTCACTCAAACATTCATATTTTCTTATCTCTCATTTTCACTACATGGGTGTTGTATGCAAAATGTGGAATCATGACCAGTTAGAGTGTGTAAATAGTTTTACATGATTCCTCAAAGAAATAGAGCCACATCCAAAGCACACGAACTAATTGACATAATTCCCCAAAGAAAAGTGGTCTCATGGAACTCCATTAATGGTCATGGGATGTTCATAGTTGATTCCTTGAATTGGCTAGCAAATTATGAAGCACCTGGCACCTCCATGAGAAAGCATATTTCTATTAGTTGGAATATCTAATTTAGAACTGCAACGGATAAGTGCATTTAATGCACCATTAGATGAAATCAAATTTGGGCAGTTTCCTCCTTGTCGTGTCTGACCACCTTGCTGGACAATAGCAAATTAATTGTGGTAGTTTAATTTGAATTGGGCGCTAGTTTTTGGAAAGGAAACAAAATAAAAAAGAAGAATAAAATGTTTTATTTTTTATTAGAAGGCAAAGGAGATAGAGACAAAGTTTTTTGCAGAAGAAAACATGGAATGTTCAGTAGAACACACAACTACAAAAAGTAGAACTTTAGGAGAACTAGCAGCAACAAAAAGAAAGAAAATGCCCAAGAGAACTACAAAGTGAAAGTTCGTGAGAACCTCGCAGAGTAGAGACATTGATAATAGTGCTCCAAAGGTTCCAAAATGTTTCCAGTACACAACAAACACACAAAAGGAAGATGCACTGTAACTAGTATAGTTTTTGTATGAGAATGTATAGAGCTTTAGCTTTGAATTTTTGTCAGTAAATTTTTTGAATGTAATCCTTTTGATGAAATAGAAAATCGAATATATATAAATACTTTTGTCTCCTTGTGTTTGTCTCCTTTGAACTGTGCATGTTTTCATTCTTTACCCACTATAGTTGGGTTTCTTTTCCAAACAGATTGGTATTAGAGCC
>VDFB02072401.1:0-43097 GCA_007258455.2 Sequoia sempervirens
AAAAAAATAAAATAAACTTAGCAGTTTAGAAACTGCATTCAATTTTCCACAGATTCTATTCTTACATGAAATAATATAGATAACTTATTCAAGATTTTTATGTCAAGTTTCCTAACTCTGATTTTTCTGAATTTTCATTGCCACTTACTTAAGGGCTTGTTTTTTCCATGATGATCCTGCACATACCCATCCATTTCTTTTTCTCATTCCAAAACCCCATTACAGAAGAAGTCGGCTTCTTTAAAAATTTGGAGGTCACTCAGTTTAGCGCAATAAGTCCCCCATAAACTGAGTTTCCCACAAAGAGTTGTTACCTTACCAAATTTGGGCATCAATAGTTAGACAATCAAGTTGGATCAATTTCTTGTAGGATTGAATAATGGATTAGGATTGGATTAATGCTTATAATCAAAGAAAAAAACCATTTGGACTAGGATTGCATGTGCATAAGTGTAGGAATAAGCGATAAGTGTATGACTAGGTTATAAGAAAGGCTAGGTACATGGGCCCAATTATGCACAAAAATATGTCATATGAAGCTCACCAGCTCATCCATCTATCTTGGTTGGCTAGACCATTAAGGCATTTCTCCAAACCAAGCACTAAACTAAATGAGAAAATACATCAAAGATGCATTTTTCACCATTACATTTTCCCCCACTTTGGGGTGTGTTTGAATCTCTAAGTATGAATCATGCATCTCTAACCATGTAGCATTCTCAATCATGCATAAAATAAATGAAACACATAGAGGAACATATATTCTACAAATGATGAAGATTCTCCTTCCATGTTCCTTTGTTTTGCATATGTTTACTCATGAATACCTACAAGACAAGGGATGGAATATTCCTCATGTAGCTTTTGACTCACAAGATAGATTATACACAAATGAGAATGTAAGTGATCATGTATGCCACCTTCAATTGATTTCCCCCATAGGGTGTAATTGATTGAAGGAAGATCTTGCTAGATATATCAATAGTAAACATAAGCATATGAGACTAGATTGACAATAGAATGCTTTGTGAGATAATCATAATCATAATAATGTGATAAATCAATAGCAAACAATAATCATATAAGCACATATAATCATCCAAGTGTTAAGATATTGCAATCATAGCTAGAAGAGTTCATTGTGAGAAGCATGGCAATGGACTAGAGATCAAATCAAGGATGAGATTATTACCGCCAACATGAATAAAATAATGATGGTTCATTCCTTAGTGGTCAAAAACATATGTAAAAGTATACGAAAAGGTCCAATGTAACATCCATAGATATAAACATGCATTTTCCAATCACAAAACTAGGCAAACATGAAGACACATTCTTTAATCACAAACCTAGACAATTTGTCTTTGAATTATGACATGATTGTATAACATGATCTAATCAATCTCACTCTAGCAACCCCTAGAAATTAATCTAAATAAGTTTGTGTCTCATCATTATATTTAAAGTAAAGATAAAAAATATTAAAGTTTGGTGAAAGTTATGTACAAATTTGAACATCATTGTTTCAAAGATTTCCTTGGAAGTATGAGAAGCGTCTCTCCTAAAAGAAAGAAGAATTCTCTAGTCGGTGGCTTTGTTTTGGTTCTTTTCATGTATTAGTCAAACATAGATACACATTATTATTAGCTTGTTCAACAGTCAAGTAGAATTATGTGGACGTTTTGTTTCTTTTGATGTATTAGTCAAAGACAGATACACTCTATTAGCTTTCTCAGCGGCCATGTTCCCTCGAAACCAGTGATGATTATTATTGATCTTGTGGAGAAGAATATATTGTGTTCGTTGAATAGAATGGAGTTGAAACAGAAATTGAGCATAACATTATTGTTCGATTGATGGGAGATTTGATTTGATTCGGTTAGATTGAATTCAAGTTGAACGAGGTGATTGTAATTTGTTTAATGGTGGATTTGTTGGAATACGGAGAGAAGCTGGTGAGCATTATGAGTTGGTGGTGTATACAAAATATTCGAGAGCCCAAAAGCTGCCTACAGAAGGAGCGTATAATGTTGTACAAAGTGGAAGCAACTTTGATGGTTAAGCGGGCATTAGTGATGTCATAATCACAGTGGGAGCGTAATGATCGGAAATTGATTCCAATCCCCATCTCCATCTCTATCATGGTGTGGGGAAGGACAATAATGATAAGCGGGCGTGTTAATACCCATTAGCCCATCAGCCCATTAGCACTTGGGCATTGGAATGGGGGTGCAGTGCGGGGGACGTGAAGGAAGTCAGGTGCATGCGTACGCGTGCATTGCTGGTCCACCTGTCCAACTGAATCAAATAACAAATTATAAGCACAAAGCCATGTATTGTGCCTCGAGCAAGAGCATGTCCTCTGCCATTGCTCCATTGCCTCCCCTCCACGTCAATCTCTGACACACAGTATCATACTATCAGTAAGTACTCGTGTGAGCGTAATAATCAAAGGAGGCAGAGGAAGCTAAGCGCAACCAGACAGTGATGCCGTCTACAACTATTATCATTAACACAGATAAACGACAGCCTATTTTTCATGGCGGTATGACACTACTTTTGATATGATGGTGGGTTTCTGGTTTTGATCATGATCTGTGTCTTGGTCTCGTCATACTGCTCTTCTCTTAAAACATAAATAGTTAATCATGTTTTTTACAGGATTTTCATGGTTAATAAAAGAGAGGAAAATGACACAAATCAAGTTTGGAAGTTGGTCTTATTTATGACTCTGTACATTTGCTCCTTTGTTTTCCATCTTCTTTTCCTATTCTTCATTTTCTCTCAACTTTACATCCATTTTCCATTACACCACCTATTTTCCTATTCTTCGTTTTGTCTCACCTTTACATCTATTTTCCACTACACCTTTTATTTTCCTTGTGTCCTTATGTTCTCTTTAGTTTTTGAGCTTACCTAGTCATGATTCATACCTTCCCATTATATGTTCTCATGTTCCTTGGTTCCTCTTGACTATTCATTTTATTTTCTCATCTTCTTTTCTTCCTTTTAATTATATGATTCTTTTATAACATTTGTTCACTTATGTTTTTCATTATTATGATTATGACATTTATCATATCTATCCTACATGTCTATGTTTTATATTTGATATTGTATTACTATAATACAATTTTAAAGTTATCTTATTAGATTGGGGACATCATTCTTTTCTCATTTCATTTTGACCATCTATTTTGATATCTTTACATTAGACGAACAATGTCTTCCTCATAACATTTGAGATTTCATATTCATATCTTTATGCTGAGTACATTAAGTCTTCTCCATAGAATATGAGAATCCATTTGTACACATCCTTACATCAAGGACATCTTGTCCTCGTCTTAGCATTTTAGCTCCAACTGTCATGCCTTTACATTGGGAACACCATATTTTCTTCATCCCACATCAAGCTTTCATTGTCACATCTATGCATCGGAGGCATTGCCTTCCCCTATATTATTTGTGCCTACATTACCTTATTATGATTTAGATAGAGATACCACTTTAGAGTGGGGGTATATTTCCCTCTCCACTCTTTCCCTATACTAGCATTCCTTATCCCATTTACATTAGGGGTCATCATGTCTTCCACCACCATGGCCTTGAAATTATACTCCTAGACCTATGTTATGATTAGGGACCTATTGCCTTACTTCACCATTGTGTTCTCAAAATATTGGATGCCACATTGGGGGCATATATGCTCATTCTAGTGCCTTTTATGTACCTACATGGTTATTTTTAAATATTGCGGGCACATCACCATTCTCATATCATCCACATTAGGGGTACCCTTATACATTGAGAATCATCTCGAGCGTGTATGATTTCAATGGGCCTTAATCTTTTTGGATATTTTGCAAGCTTCTTACACAATGTATTCATAATATTTACTTCACATTATTCATATTTTTACATTATTATCTTTATATTATATTTACTTTCATGTACTATTTTTCTCTTTTTGAAATCCTTGAATCTTATAAATGTAACTAATTGTAGGGCCATGTCCCATCACTTACACTCTTATATTGAGATTGCAGAGAGTTATGTGTACGCACCTACACAAATATTCATCATCATGATTAGATGGATCTTTATCACAAGGAATGACAATGTTTGATATACCATATGGTAGCACACTTTGTCACTTTTCACATAGATAGAATTTTTCTAACCCTATCTCTTTTCCATGATAATTCACAATAAAATTTATTTTATATTTATTCTTATTACAACTATATTAGGGTAATAGCCTCAATGGAACCTAGTTATATATCTAAATATTTATTCAAAGATAGGACCTTAGACAGTTGTTACATCCTCAAAGTGAAATGAAGGCTTGTATCCCAAAAATAGGCATGTATGTAGTATCTATACATGGACTCATTTTTCCTAAGTATATCCCCAATCTCTAACTTGATTGAAGAAATGGTAATAAGCAACTACTCAAGTAGAGGTTATGAATGTAGTGGATAAAATTATTAAGTTGGGAACTATTCTAAAGCTCAGTACCCATGGAGGAAATGAGAGGTACTGAGTGGTTTTGTGATCAATCTAGAGTAGGACCCTATGCCTATGCCTTGACCATGGGTGGCTATTGATGTGCATGTGACAAAGGTGTACCATATGACTAGCTTTCTTCTCAATCCTTTTTAGACTCTCTCTTGTGTACCATATGACTAGTTGTAAGGGGGGAATTAGAAGCATAGGAATTTATCAACATAAATGAATCAAACAAAAGCTTAATTCAAACAAAGATTAAGATTCCATACCCATTACTCATGAAATGACAATATGAACTTACTAAATTCAATGATCATTTGAAGTATTAGCAAACAAAGAACAAGCAAATGAATTCAATAAACTATATCGCTACCCATCTCATGTCGAAGTGTATTTGCAATGATGTTGGATTGTGTTTTGGTATCAATGTGAAGCCTCCATTATGTGTTGCAAAAGCTTCAATGTGAGTCAATGGTGATTGAAGATGTGTGTAAAATATCTCAATAATTTGAATATTAATTTAGCATGATCTCTTTGCATAAACTGTATAAATTCTCTTATCCTTTTTTGAGAAGAAATGAGGTGGTTATATAGATTTTTAGTTTTTAGATGAAAAACTGAGATTCAATAATGCAAAATCATGATCAACGGTTGGGAACCATTGAGAGGATTTAGATTGATCAGTTAACCGACTGCTTGAGATATTGATTGAGGAGTTGACTCAATTGATTAATTAGAAGACTAGGAGTGAGTAGGAGTGAACCAATTTAGATTGAACAGTCCACTGGATAGATTGAATCTAGTTAATCTTAGTTGACTGAGAGAGGATGTGATTCAAGAGAATTAAATGAATAGTTAACTAAATAGATTGAATAGTCAACTATTAGAGAGTGATTGTTATGTTCGAGGAGATTATGGATGATAGATAATTGGCTAGTTAACTAAATAGATTGTTTAGTCAACTGAAAGAAGAATTATTCTATGTGGGGAAATTAATTAATTTAATTAATTAATTAATAAGAGGAAAGTTCAAGGTGAGTTGACTTTAATAAATAAATTTTATTTATTAAAGGGATGATGTTGAATGAATTAAATAATTTAATTTAATTATTTAATTTGGAAAGGGGAAAGTTGATTAATTAAACAATTAATAATAACCATTTAATTAATGTAGAAGAATAGGGTAAGTTAGCGACATAATTAAATAATTGATGTTTTTTTAATTAATCAAGAGGAATAAAGCTAGATAAATGAGAAGATAGGTTAATTAATTAAATAATGTAATATTATTCAATTAATAGAAGAAAAAGGTTAAATTAGGACATTCATTAAATAAATGAGATTTATTTAATTAGTCAGAAATGATGATTGATGATGAATTAAATAATGCTAAATCACTTAATTAATAGGTGAATATAAAATTTGATAATAATTAAATAATAATGTATTATTTAATCATTTAGGGAAGAAGGGTGAAAGTTAGTTTTAAAATAGTGTTGTTCACGAGTCAAGACAATTTAGGGTATCTACACCAGTTCATCCTAAATGTAAAGTCCAATATTTCCACACTTACACTTTGGAGATATAATACTACTTTCCCCTTTCCATCATCACACTTTTTCTTTCATTATGTTGTTTCTTTGGTAGCGAACTTATTATGGGTAAAAAAGGGTAATGGGAAGAGTCATGATATGAACTAGGGTTCCATCCTTCATCCTTACACTTTATTCCTCCACATATCACTTATCCAAAATATAGAGCTATTGACTTATCTCATGGTATCCTCTAAAACTATGATAGCTTGCATAGAAATTGTAGTGAAAAACATGAAAGGTGACATCCATGTGTTTGTCTATAAGATAACTTGTGGTACACAATAATCTCCCATGGACTATAATATGAGCACCCTTATCCATTTATCCATTATTTTTCCATGCACTGTACTATCCTTAGAATTTTTATGATACAAAGAAAATATAAGCAAAGCTCATTTGTGATCCCATTGCCTCATTGATAGCATTCTCTAATGGGAATACCATAATACTCAAGCATGCACAAAACTAGGAGCACACCATAATGAAACTCTTATCATTTCCTCCATGATTGCATTGATAGAATATCTACACATGTCATAAATGACATGTTTCTCCCCCACTTGGTACTTTTCATATGGAACCAAAACTTTGTCATCATGTGGGGTGGATTTGTACAAAAAATTCATCCAAATAATCTTGCAAGCCATGTGCACTTGTGCATCCTCCATTTGTAGGAAATAAATCCAAGTTGACTATTGTGATGACTCTTTGAATAAAATTAAATACACCTATGCAACATCATATTTTTTCCTTAAATACCTTCTCAAAATCAAGGAATCTACTAATTTCATCTTGTCACACTTGTGTGCATAGAATTTTTTATTCATGGTGAGCCTCGTGATATTTCAATCATAAATTACATGCAAAAAATTATTATGGACTTCAAAATAATAGTTATCTTGAAAATATGCCATATTACTTGGATTTGATTTATGTGTATTGGAACCACACATATATAGAATTATAATCATTAGGTGCATTCAAATCCAATTCCACATAACTAGTTGGAGATAGAGTAGGAATCCCTATGTAATATGAAATTTGTACACCATCATTGTGGCTAAAAACTTACAATCATATTATGCATGCACAATACTCCTATTGCAAGAACATATAATCCTCTTCTATAATATATTTTATATGATATCATATGGTTCACAAACATTGGTGAAGATGGATTTGTGTCATAAATAAATGACCCTCCATTCCTTATGTACTAGTGTCTTAGGTGAAAAACTAAAAAATTTCATTTATAAAAAAGTGATTACAATAGCCACTAAGGAACTAAAATCACCAAAAGGAACAATACCTTAGACTTAAATAAATGGTTATGTGAAATAACTAGTTGCAATAACCTCATGAGAAAAAGCTTATGAAATCATGACATACAACCACTCCACATATGGTTAGTCTTTTTCCATTCACTTTTATTTTGAGCATTCTTCAATCTAACATGTCTAAAATTATAACACCATTAGCTATAATTTCTTCTAGATAATATAGGTCATGTAGCCACTACATCTTCAACTTAGTAGGGTGGTGCTAGAATTGGATATTGAAAAGGAGCATCAAACTCCCTATTTGAAAATCAAGTAGTACTCAATTTAGTCATCATGCCACTAGTTTTGGCTCCACTTTTCCATGTGCTAGCTCCACAACACTAAAAATGGTTCTCTTCAAGACCCTCAAATTTTTTTACTACTCCTCAAGGTACAAAATATATGTAATATGAAAACTTAGCATTGAGAATTCCATCAAAAGAACTACCTCTTTTCTATAAACCAATTGAAATAGGGAATATCTAAATATTTTCTTAGAGGTTGTGTGATACATCAATAAAACACCAAGCACTCTTTCAACCTAATCATGGAAACCTACATCAAAAACTTCTAGTAAAATATGGCCTAAATTTTTATTATAGGATTGAACCATACCAATGCCCTACAAATGATAGGTTGTGTTGTTATGATGTTAGATCATGAATTTGAATAATAGTACCTAACTATTGAGGTAATGAAGTGTGATCCATGATCACTTATAAGCTTAGTGGACACCCAAATCACATGATGATGTTTTCAAATATCAAGTGCACTATAGTAATTTTATGCAATCCTTTTTCAATGTATCTTTAGCTCATATAGTAAGGTATTTCATGACTATTATGATATAGCATATTCAATTAGATCACACAACATATTAGATGAGTCCCATAATGTTAGTTGCCCATTTTTAAATGCCTCCTAGGTTAGCACTAGGTTAAATTCAAAGTCTCATTCCTTTAATTCAAAATGTCTCATGTGTTGATGTGTCTCACAAATACATACACATTCTTAGGAATAATCTCAAAAATTCAGCCACTAAAGACAATAATGAGGATAATTTACATGTTGGTACACCCTTGATGGTGACCTCTATGGACTCCCCTTCATAAATTTCATGCAACGTGGATGCATTCTCATGCTGAAGAACATAACTACACAAAACTTCATCTAAGCCCATCTTTTGTAATTACTCATTGATAAGATAATAAGGTATTGCACACACCACTAGTTATTTGCATTATGTGACAATGTACATTTGGAGTGTTTTTCCAAAACTTGTGAATGTCATGATCACTTCTATGCCTTTGGAGATGATATTTATCCAAAATAATTGTGCATATAGAAGATCACCTTCAATAGGTACAATACTAGATCCACCTATATTAATGCATGATAAATGGTCTAGTCACATATGGTGTTTTCCTAATCTTACCATAATAGTGAAACTTCAAACACTGGTAATAGAATAAGCCACTTGCATATGTGACCATGTAATACATGATTATTCACAAATTACTTCAACACTTGGTGATTAGTGAAGAAGATAAATGGTGTGTGCAAAATGTATTCTTATAATTTTATAATTCATACACCATTATTAATGCGTCATGCTCTATTGTGGTGTAATTATATTATATTGCATTCAAATTTCATGTGATGAATTACTAAATGGGTATGTAAATGGTGCAAGAATAAAATCATGACATGATAGAGATTAGAGGAGATATCTAACATGAGAAGGAGGCGTGGAGATAATACCCTATAAAATATGTAAAATAAGTGTATTTTAGTAGTTTAGGAGTAGAATTTAAGAATAAATCCTACTAAATGCACAGAAGATGGTTTTCAATTTTAAATAGAAATTAATGAAATAATAGAAAATAAAGTGAGCTTTTAGGTCATAAATGAAAAAAAATAACCATTAGAAATTATAAAATCGGAGCAATTTTGACATAATTCATTGAAAAAATAAAATTGTGTGAAGCATTGTGTAAATATGTTGAACTAAAAGCTAGGGAAAAGCTAGGGTATCAAGCTATTGTTATTGACAAAAGAGTTAAAATAAATATAATTGAGGGTTGAGTGTTGAAGTTTGAGTAGAAGGAAGAAAAGGAAATAATCACATGACCAAACTTGGTTGAGGTAAATGATATTCCATGGTTGGTATAAAAGAAATACCATAGAAATCCAAGAAAAATGACCTAGAAGAGGATTTTTCAAATGGACTAGCAAGGGTGGTCTACACTAAAAATGTTAATAAATACATAAGAATTAATCTTACAAAGATAGACCACTTAATGCTTCAAGTTGAATGAGAAACCCTTGCTAGGGTTAACCCCAATGAAAAAAATTGAATATTTGGAATACGATTAAATTAGGGAGTTGAAATAAGATGTATGGTGTAATACCCCCATCTTGATGATACTCTTTGATACTCTTATGTGTTGGATTTGTTACTGGTTTGTGATGGTGATTAGTTCACCGACTTGGTTGTGTGTGGATTCATAGTTTGGTTGGGTGTTGCACTTGACATTATTATAATGATTTATGATACTTTATGTGGTGGTTGGATTATTTGATTATGCTATGGTTTTCTTTAATATTATATGTGACGATGTTGTGGTTCTATGATGCTATGTTTTCAGATGTGTGGATTAGTGAGTCTTGGTGAAAGGACAGAGTAGCATCACTTGCTTGCGAGCGCCCTGCTACCCCGTGATTTCCTTTTCATGGTGTGTCTGCAATGGAGATTTACATGTTACTTGACATTTGTTTGTATGCAGGAATTGAAGGAATAAAATTCTCGATTCCACCTGCTTCGGCAGGATAGGGCGAGCATTAAATTAACCCAACGTGTACGATGTTGAAAAAGGGAGTTGATAAGGAAGTGTCCCCGTCCCAAGTCTATCATCCCGTTATGATTCTTGTTGTGTCATGGTTTTGGCTTCGTCCTTGTCTCTGTATTGTTGTTGTTTATTTATCTTAATTATGGTTAGTCGTCATTTAATTTATCTTTATTTTATGTGGGATAAATTAATGATATGTTGTGGATATGATTAATTGTGAGTAATTGTAATTTGGAATTTAAATATTGTAAATTAAAAGTTATTTAATTAATTAAAAGTGTAAGTAATTAATTTAAATAAATAATGATGGTGATAATTATATATTATCTTTTTCCAGATATTAAAATTAGAAAAAAATAGAAGAGAATATCTTGTGAGGATAATATCATGGGAAAATAGTAATTTTTTTTTAAATAAAATCTGTGAGATAAGTGTGTGCTTTTAAAAGCAAGAAAAGAACCAATGAATGTGGAGGATTTTTGAGGAAAAAGAAGAAGAGCTTTATTTTTATTTTATTTAATTATTGTGAGGAAGTTTTACACACACAAGGTTTTTTTTTTTTTGTCTGAAAAAGAAAAAGATAGGTTTTGTGCTTCTTTGTAAAAATTGTTCTATAAGAAAAGGAGAAAGGATTGATTAAGAAGTTAGCTAAAGGAAGGAAATTCAGAAGAAGCTACAGAGGGGGTTCTTCTTGCAAAAAGGAAGCAGGATATTGTGTTGGATTCGTCTTCGAATGAAGGACTCCAGGTTCTTTTAAAATTATTATTTCTTTTGATTTATTGTTTTGTAAACAAAATCTTGTCTGCTATGTTTGAAAATTAATTTCTCTATTTTTGAAAGAGGGTTCTGTGATTGAAATTTGTTTGTGATAAACCTTTGAACTTTTCTGTAGAAAATTATAGTGAAACCTTCTTAAATTATTCAATAAAAATTTAGTTGTGAAATTATTGTATTGAAAGAAAATCAATTATTGTGGAAACTAAAATGGTATGCCTATTTATTTTGGGTTCTGGAGAAAAATTGATTTGTTGTTCATATTATGTATTTCTTATTGTGGGCAAGAAAATATATATATATGTATTGAAATATATATACATATTCATATTGTTTGTTTAAAAAAAAAAAAAATCTATTATATATATATATATGTAAGTTTTTGATTTCTGTGTTTTGTAATTAAAAATATATATATAAATGCACACAGTTCTGTGTTTCAAATAAAACAAAATAGTTTTAAAAAAAATATACTATAGGCATTTTTTTTGAATGAAATTTATAATAAAAAACAAAAAAAATAAAATTAAAAATTATATAAAAAAAATTATGGGGGGGAGTGGTCGGCGGGTGTCGTACCACCCCCGACCCCTAGTACTGGCTGCACGCAGCCACACCCGGTTGCACACAGTAGCCGAGTGGGGTTGCGGCCTACCCACCTGTGGTACAAAGTACCACAGGCTGGTGGGGCGGTAGTGTTAAATGTCTTTTTTTATGTTTCAAAGGTTTTCTTTTAATTTAAATTTATTCATTCGAATTTTGATGGTATATCTCAATTTTATAAATAAAATATATATATATATGTATATATATATATTAATATTAATATTAATATTAATATATATGTATATATATTTATATATATACACTGTTGTTATTTTATTAATTTTTTTGTAATATGATTTTTATGCAGAAATTTAATGTGTTATATATATATACACGTATATATGTATATATGCATAAAAGTGGGTATATGCATATATATATATACATATTAAGATATTTAAATATGTTGGGATTATGGAATAATGAAGTAAATTTGCAAATGACAGTGTAATTGAGTAAATTAGAATTAAGCTTTGTGATTTAAATTAAATCAAATATTCTCGAGAAGTTAAATTATTTATTTGGTGAAATTATTGTGTTTTGACATATGTTTTATGGTGTTGTTTTACATAATTAGTTATTCTCGAGACTATTCGTTGAGACTATTGTGGTTTTCTTGTTATTGTATTTGTGTCTTGCGGGAAAACCCTAGAGTTAGTTTATCCTGTTATAGGAACTTAAGTTGTTGTTTAGGAACTTCCAGAGGTGGGGATACTGATGTTTATTTTTTGATCTTGTATTCTGATGTTTGGCCCATGTTTTGTCTATGGTTGTGATTTGAATTTATACTTGGATTGTACCATTTTTATGGATGTGTTTCATATGACTTTGGCGAGATGGTTTTTCCTCGCGGATGTTCCATTTGTTGGTTCAATGTTCTTGTGGTACAATCTCTTGGTGTTAGATTTTATGTTTTGGGTGTCTAGAGAGAGTGGCTCTAAGTGGGGGTCGGTGCACAAAGGGGTTGTTAGGGTAACCCACGCAGAGTTAGAGTAATCAGTGATAACCTAAGTAATTAATTAGGGGGTGGGTAGTTAATCAATAATCAAGATAATTATGGATGCCTCGTCCACCTGTTAGTGCTATCATAGACTAAAGGTGAGCCGAAAAGGCCATGGTTGGCATGATTGTTGCCTCGTCCTCACAAGAGGTTAACGATTCCGTATGAGTAACCCTATGGAGCGACGCCTTGAGATAGGCTATCAGGAGAACCATAGATGGAGGCAACACCTAGTGTTGGGTTGTCTGGATAATCCATGTGAAGCCATGTGATGACACTCTCCTCTAGCATTCCATTTGTGTTGTTTTATTGAAGTCCTTTGGAAGTGGACTATTGTTATGACTTTTGGTGATTTATCGTTGTTTAGTTTTCTAAGTGGTCTTTTGATATTATGTTATCTTGTCTAGAGTTAGTCTTGTGTTTACTGTTTGGATGTTCTTGGTCAGGGATCCTTCCTTGTTTACTCCCAGCACGGGGGTGGTTAGGTGGAATGTGCTACGCACCCCATTAGGTCCCCTTTGGATGCAGTTATACCATTTAGTGCAGAGTTTTGCAGATGTTGTTGATCTAGGATGCATATGTTATCAAATGTATTTTATTTATTGATGTATCACTCCCACGTGTGTTTGGAATACTTTGATGTAAATTTGTATATGTGTTCATTATGATGTACTATCAGACTAATGTAATGTATATTCATACCATGTAATCATTCGTGAACTACCATTTGTAATTACTATTAATGTTATGTTGTATCTATGGAAATATATATATTTAATATCTTCATGATTAATTTATTTGTGACTTGCATGTATGATCTTATATGGATTGATCTTATTAATGTGGTTATCGTTAATGGATGTTTTAAATGGTGATATGTTAATGAATGGATACGTAATTGTATATTTAATGTTTAATCTATTATCTTTGTTATGGGTTAGTTTAGTAATGTCACCTCGTGTACCCCAAGGGATTTAGTTGTGCAACTTAGAACATTGTTATGTTGGAATACTTAAGTACATTTCTTATGTTCTTTTTAAAGAAAATGTTGCATTTTTATTTGTTCCTTTGGGGTTTGCGTGATGGGGCGTTACAACTTGGTATCAGAGCCAAGGTTGCTAACACTGGGTTCTCTAGGTAGTTTGTGTCCGTTAGGCAACCTTTGCATTAACTCTTGATCTTACATAACTTTAATTGTTGTGCAGGATCATGCCTCAAGGTAGATGTCCTGGTCGAGGAAGAGGCCGGGGTGGTGGTCGTGGATCCAACAGCCAAAGTACTTCACCACCGAGTTCCCACTGTTCAAAGCACGAGGAATGACATAGTCCTCAACATAATCTATCAAGTGGTGGTCAGAACCCGGGACAACCTAGTTTAGATGGACAGTTGCAGCACCTTCTTGGGGAGATTCTTGATCAGTTGGGACCCAGGCCGGAGGAGGAGCCGCAGGTCTAGAGAGAAAGGGAAAGGTCACCAAGGCGAAGGGAAGTAATGATAGATTAGGATGCAATGATAACTGAGCATATGAGAGACTTGATGAGAGCTCACCCGCCTACATTTGATGTTTCTGGAGGAGGTTTGGAAGCAGAAACATGGTTAATTGATTTGGATCGATGCTTCGTGATGCACCCCTATGGCAGCAATACCAAAGCTTGATGTGCAGTCATGCATTTGAGAGGCTTCGCATCCACTTGGTGGCAGCTGGAAGAGAAAAAGTTACATCTGATTATCAGCATGGTCACATGGGAGTTATTTCTGGACAGGTTCAGGGCTCGCTTCCTTTCAGATCATTGGAGGCAATGCAGGGCAAATGAGTTTCATGACCTTAAGCAGATGTCGATGTCCATTGAATAGTATGAGCGGCGATTCTATGAATTAAAGCAATATGCAGGAATCAGCCATGATGAGGGAATGTTGGTTCAACATTTTGTTCAGGGCTTAAACGCCCAAATCAGTGGTGGAGTTAGAGTCTTCGAACCAAAGACAATGGAGGTAGTGGTTGAGAAGGTCCGTCTAGTAGAAGAAAATTTGGCAATGGCATTGGGAGGACACACAGGAGTTCAGATTGGCAGTGTTCCAACATCAGGTTTTGGTTCTAGAGGTGGATAGCCTCAAGTTGCAGGGTCTTCCAGGAATTTTTAGGCACCCTCCGAGGGTGGTCAGCAGCAACAGTCACAACCCAAACAGAACAAACCACAGTCTCAGCAGGTTGATAGATCTCAGAACAGGAAGAACCAAAGTTGGAAGCGTAATAGACCTGATCATTTTATGAAGCCTGCACAAAGCACACAGTCGGCACCATCACGAGGCAGTTTTTAGCAGTCGAGTGCCCCGTCTGGTGTTAGAGGATTTGGGCGAGGCACAGGTTGTTTCTCATGTGGGCAGCAGGGACATATCGCTAGGCAGTGTCCACAAAGGAGTACTTTAGGTTTTAGCCAGAGACCAGCTGCTTCTGAGCCGACAATGGGCGATGCAGGTAGAGCACATTAGATGTTTGCGGCAGTGGACAATCGTCAAGCAGAATATCAGGGCACTGTGATTGAGACATCAGGTGTGTTGCATGACACTAATATTTCCATACTCTTTGATTCTGGTGCATTTGACTCTTTTATATCTCCTTTAGTAGTAGAGCGATGTAGATTGGTGGCATCTAGGCAAGGCATAAAGTGGCAGGTTGAATAGGTCTCAGGGTCAAAGGTTGTTGTAGAGAAGCTTGTTCGGGGTTGTACTCTGGAAATAGGGGCATTGACAACTAAGGTGGATCTTCGAATCTTACCACTTGGCTCGTATGATGTAGTCTTGGGAATGGATTGGTTGAGTGCACACTGTGCTATGATAGACTGTCACCGTAAAGTAGTGTGGTGCGTGGATGTTTCTGGAAAGGAGGTGGAGATCGTGGGTATTCAAAGGCCCATTTCATTGTGAATGATCTCTGCTATGCAACTTAAGAGGTTTTTCTGGTAGGGTTGTCAGCTTTTTGCAGTTGCAGTGAGTGATCTTGATTCAGAGGATAGTCGAGGGGTGTCATTGGATGATTACCCTCTCCTTAAGGGGTTTTCTGATGTTTTTCCGAGTGAGATACCAGGTATGCTGCCAAAGTGGGATGTAGATTTCAGGATAGATCTAGTACTAGGAGATGAACCTATATCTCGGGCTTCGTACCGGATGACAATGCAGGAGCTTCAAGAACTTTGTCTGCAATTGGAGGAGTTGTTGGCTAAGGGGTTTATTCGCCCAAGTGTTTCCCCTTGGGGAGCACCTATAATTTTTGTAAATAAGAAGGATGGTTCTCTCCATCTGTGTATTGATTACAAGCAGTTGAACAAAGTAACGGTGAAGAACCGATATCCCCTACCTAGAATTGATGATCTTTTTTATCAGATAAAAGGAGTGAAGATATATTCTAAGATTGATCTCAAATTAGGGTATCATCAGTTACGGATTGCAGAACCAAATATTCATAAAACAACATTTCGCACTCTATACGAATATTACGAGTTCACTGTGATGTCGTTCGGGTTGACAAATGCACCTTCAGTCTTCATGAGCTTAATGAATGGGGTGTTCCAAATGTATTTGGATAGATTTGTCCTTGTGTTTCTCGACGACATTCTGATTTACTCCAAATCTATGGAGGAACATGAGGAACATCTAAGACAGGTGCTACAGTGCTTAAGGGACAACCAGTTGTATGCCAACTTGGCAAAGTGTGAATTCTATAAGACTAAAGTTTAGTATTTGGGTCATGTCATTTCAGGTGAGGGAATTTTCATGGATCCTACCAAGATTTAGGCTATTGTGGATTGGCCCGCACCCACAAATGTCTCAGAAATTTGCAGTTTCATGGGACTAGCAGGCCATTATCGGCGGCTCGTCCAAGGTTTTTCTAGGGTTGCACATCCTATTACCTCTTTTCAGAGGAAGGGGAAGAAATTTCTTTGGTTAGATCAATGTCAGTTAGCATTCCAAGCTCTTAAGGAAAAGCTGACTAGTGTACCAATTTTGGCAGTACCAGATCCTACGGGGGAGTTTGTTGTATGTACAGATGCTTCCTTGGAAGGCTTAGGGGCCATTTTGATGCAAGAAGGGCGAGTGATTGCGTACGAATCCCAGAAACTTAAGGATCATGAACTAAACTACCCCACACATGATCTTGAGTTGGCCGATGTGGTTCATGCTTTGGTAAGATGGAGACATTTCCTTTTAGGGCATCGGTTTGAGTTGCATACGGATCATCGTAGTCTGCAATACATCTTCACGCAGCCGAACCTGAATGCAAGGCAGAGAAGATGGATGGAATTCTTATGCGAATATGATTTTGAAGTGAAGTATATCTAGGGAAAAGAGAATGTGGTGGCAGATGCTTTGAGCCGACGTAGACATGAGATTTTTGCAGTGGCTCTCGAGGTTGATTTGAGTTAGATCCTCACCGCTCTCTCCTCAGACAATTGGTATCAAGAGGTGAAATCTAAAATTGAGTCAGGTAGAACTCTGGAAGGAAATTTTTTTGGATACTCATTGGATTCTGATGGTGTCTTGCACTATGCAGACTGAATGTACGTACCTCCTACAGAGGGTCTTCGTACCCTAATCTTGACTGAAGCCCATCAGGCACCTTATTTGACACATCCTGGAGTTAAGAAAATGTATGCGGATCTGTGCTCACTATATTTTTGGGCAGGATTGAAGCGTGATATCGCCGATTTTGTGGCTAGATGTCTAGAATGTCAGAGGGTTAGGGCAGAGCATCATCATCTGGTAGGTTTGTTGCAGCCTCATCTTGTTCTAGAGTGGAAGTGGGACATTATCTCTATGGATTTCATTGTCGGCTTGCCTATGTCTTCTAGGCGGCACGACACTATCATGGTCACTGTGGATAGACTGACCAAGGTAGCCCATTTCTCTCCTATCCGATCTTCCTATACTGCTTCTCTGGTGGCCAGGGTGTTCATGGAAGACATTGCTTGATTGCATGGGATACCGCAAAGAATCATTTCTGATAGAGATCCAGTATTCACATCTATGCTATGGACATCTTTGCAGCGGTCCTTAGGGACTCAATTGAACTTTAGCTCTGCCTACCATCCTGAGATAGATGGTCAGACTGAGAGAGTCAATCAAGTGCTTGAGGATATGCTTTGCATGTATGTTATGAACCAACAATCATGTTGGGAAGATTATCTGCACTTAGTCGAGTTTTCCTATAACAATGGTTACCATAGTTTGATTGGCATGGCTCCTTTTCAGGCTTTATATGATCGTCCTTGTCATACCCCTTTGAGCTGGGATTAGTTAGAGGAAAGGGTTCTCCTTGGACCCAAAATTCTTTGAGATATGGAACAACAGGTAGCTCACATTCGAGAGCATCTTATTGTAGCTCAGGATAGACAGAAGAAGTATGTTGATGCACATAGAGTTGATCGGCAGTTTGCAATTGGTGATCGGGTGTTTCTTCGAGTACGTCCGTGGAAGAGCCCTATTCGTTATGGAAAGGGTTCTAAGCTTGTGCCCCGCTTTGTAGGGTTGTTCAAGGTGTTAGAAAGGATTGGACTTGTTTCCTATTGCCTAGCCTTGCCACCTAGTCTGTCGTGGATTCATGATGTTTTTCATGTTTCAGTCCTTAGACCATATTATCCTGATGTTACTCATGTACTTGATTGGAATGCTCTACAGGTCGAGGACGGGCAGCTAGCTCTCAATCTCGTGGTCGTGCTACAACGTCGGAGACTCGCCCTCTGGGGTAGAGATATTGATCAGGTGCGGGTTCAGTGGGACCCGAATGATGAGACTTCGGCGACATGGGAGGATGCATCCCATATTAGAGAGGCTTACCCATATTTATTTACTGGCTTCCAAGAGTAATCCATGTTCTAGGGGGGAGGATGTAATACCCCCATGTTGTTAATACTCTTTAATACTCTTTGATACTCTTATGTGTTAGATTGTTACTGGTTTGTGATGGTGATTAGTTCACCGACTTGGTTGTGTGTAGATTCATAGTTTGGTTGGGTGTTGCACTTGACATTATTATGATGATTTATGATACTTTATGTGGTGGTTAGATTATTTGATTATGCTATGGTTTTCTTTAATATTATATGTGACGATGTTGTGGTTCTATGATGCTATGTTTTTGGATGTGTGGATTAGTGAGTCTTAGTGAAAGGATGGAGTAGCATCACTCGATTGTGAGTGCCCTACTACCCCATGATTTCCTTTTCACGGTGTGTTTGCAATGGAGATTTACATGTTACTTGAAATTTGTTTGTATACAGGAATCACAGGAATAAAAGTCTCAATTCCACCTGCTTCGGCAGGACAGGGCGAGCATTAAATTAACCCAACGGGTATGATGTTGAAAAAGGGAGTTGATAAGGAAGTGTCCCCATCCCAAGTCCGTCATCTTGTTGTGAGTCTTGTTGTGTCATGGTTTTGGCTTCGTCCTTGTCTTTGTATTGTTGTTGTTTATTTATCTTAATTATGGTTAGTCGTCATGTAATTTATCTTTATTTTATGTGGGATAAATTAATGATATTTTGTGGATATGATTAATTGTGAGTAATTGTAATTTGGAATTTAAATATTGTAAATTAAAAGTTATTTAATTAATTAAAAGTGTAAGTAATTAATTTAAATAAATAATGATGGTGATAATTATATATTATCTTTTTCCAGATATTAAAATTATAAAATCAGAAGAGAATATCTTGCGAGGATAATATCATGGGAAAATAAAAATAAAAATTTAATAAAATCTTTGAGATAAGTGTGTGCTTTTAAAAGCAAGAAAAGAACCAATGAATGTGGAGGATTTTTGAGGAAAAAGAAGAAGAGCTTTATTTTTATTTTATTTAATTATTGTGAGGAAGTTTTACACACACAAGGTTTTTTGTATGAAAAAGAAAAAGATAGATTTTCTGCCTCTTTGTAAAAATTGTTTTGTAAGAAAAGGAGAAAGGATTGATTCAGAAGTTAGCTGAAGGAAGGAAATTCAGAAGAAGTTGCAGAGGGGGTTCTTCTTGCAAAAAGGGAGAAGGCTATTGTGTTGGATTCATCTTCGAATGAAGGACTCCAGGTTCTTTTAAAATTATTATTTCTTTTGATTTATTGTTCTATAAACAAAATCTTGTATGCTATGTTTGAAAATCAATTTCTCTATTTTTAAAAGAGGGTTCTATGATTGAAATTTGTTTGTGATAAACCTTTGAAATTTTATGTAGAAAACTATAGTGAAACCTTCTGAAATTCTTCAATAAAAATTTAGTTGTGAAATTATTGTATTGAAAGAAAATCAATTATTGTGGAAACTAAAATTGTATACCTATTTATTTTGGGTTCTGGAGAAAAATTGATCTGTTGTTCATATTATGTATTTCTTATTGTGGACATAGAATATATATATATATATATATATATATATATATATATATATACATATTCATATTATTGTTTGTTTAAAAAAAAAAAAAAATCTATTTTGTTTATATATGGATATATATATATATATGTAAGTTTTTTATTTCTGTGTTGTGTAATTAAATATATATATATGTAAGTTTTTTATTTCTGTGTTTTGTAATTATATATATATATATGCACAGGTCTGTGTTTATGTGTTTCAAATAAAATAAAATAGTTTAAAAAAAAAAAATACTATAGGCATTTTTTAATGAAATTTATAATAAAAAAATTATGGAGTGGTGTCGTACCACCCGACCCCTAGTACTAATCCACGTGCCAAGTGGGGTTGCGGCCTGCGCACCTGTGGTGAAGTACCATAGCCTAGTGGTGGCAGTGTTAAATGTCTTTTTTTATGTTTCAAAGTTTTCTTTTAATTCAAATTTATTCATTCGAATTTTGATGGTATATCTCGATTTTATAAATAAAAATATATATATATATATATATAATATTAATATTAATATTAATATATATGTATATATATTTATATATATACACTGTTGTTATTTTATTATTATTTTTGTATATGATTTTTATGCAAGAATTTAATGTGTTATATATATATACGTATATATGTATATATGCATAAAAGTGGGTATATGCATATATATATATATATATATATATATATATATATATATATATATATATATATATATATATATATATACTAAGATATTTAAATATGTTGGGATTATAGAATAATGAAGTAAATTTGCAAATGACATAGAGTAATTGAGTAAATTATAATTAAGCTTTGTGATTTAAATTAAATCGAATATTCTCAATAAGTTAAATTATTTATTTGGTGAAATTATTGTGTGTTGACATATGTTTTTGATATAAAAAGCAACCAAACAAGGGTGTTGTCCCATCATAACAAGGCACCAATGGCCATCCAGAGTAAGCACATTAACAACACAGTGACAGTAGAGAACACCGAGCCATCACCCACAACAAATCATATCAAAAACCAAAAAACAACAGTAAATAAACATAGCCAATCATGCAAGCATGATACATAGTAAACGAGTCCAAAGACCCCCAGGGGTCAAACTAGAAAAATAGCATTAACAAATAAACAGTCATAGAGAAATAGATTAAAAAAAATAGACCCAAAGGCCTAATCTTTTTCCTCCCTGCAAGGTTTATCCTAGATAGTAGTCGCCCAATCCGCCATGAGGAACTCAAGCAGCTCCTTAAAACCAGCATCATCTTCGCCATCAGCCACAGACTTGTCCTTCTACAGCAAGCATAGATTAGTAGCCACCCTATGCATGACCTTCAGGGCAAAGTGTGACACCTCCTAGACCTTTTTTTCTAGTCTCTCCATTCTCCCTTTCAGCTTGCCAACTTCTTACCATGCCAGCTCTTTTTCATTGGGATTTTCCAGCAAGGGGGCTTTTCCTTTATTAGTAATAGAGGCTCGGGGATTAATTTCCATCACATTGGCACTGGTAGGGCCCTTCTTCAGGCTTTTAGACACATGGGATGCACTATTCACCGAGACAGACTGGTCATCCCCACCCGCCACCTTTTTCTCCAAGCTTTCACTATCACTCCCATTCTCATTATATGAATCTGAGGCCTCCTTAAGACTTCCCACCTTGTCCTGCTTAAGGACCAGTCTATGAGATCTACAGGGGGTGTTGGCTTCATCAATGATTTCAATGTCAGAGTCAATTTGATGAAGGAAGAATTTAGTTTTCTTAGAGGCTTTAGCCTTAGGTCGCAGGGTGGGGGTAGGATGCTTCTTATCTTTACCCGCATCCCCCGGGCTCTTGGCAGGGGATGTACCATGGGGAAGGGCTTTTAACTCAGGGTTTTTTAGGCATTTTTTCTTACTCGAGCCCGGTGTATCCAAAATTCTAGCAGAAGGGGGAGTAGAGGAAATTGAGATTTCATCAAGAGCAGGGAGAGAGACTTCTTGCACAGTGATAGGCCAAGCAGGGCAAAGGGCCATATGAAAATGATAGAGCCTAGACATAAGGCCTTGGTGCATGATAGTATAATTTTTTCCAGAAATAGAGGCTTCATTGAACTCTGCCACAGTGCTCTCAAGAGCATGAAACAGGAAAAAAGGAATGGAGATATGCTGGTGGTTCCGAAGGTGGTTTAGGAAATTAAAGTGGTAATAGTAGTAAACCTCATACCTTCCTTCCAGTGTGAAGTACTTCATAATCACCATACAAAATCTATCCCACGGCTCCAGCAGTGCCTCGTAGTCAAAGCCACCCCTCAACTTGACAGGTTTCTCCTCGCTGCGAATGAACTAGCTCAGACTGATCTGGTCCGGCATCTTCATAGTTTTCTTCCAAGTTCGACCATAATTCAGGAGCCCCGTAACTCTAGCAGTAACCTCCTCAGAGACTTCAAAGGAAATGCCACCGATGGTAACCCTACCATCATTCTAAGAGGTGACAAACTTAGTAGATAAACCCTCATCATGACCAGTCATGGCCTCCATATACTGGGTAATTCCACCTTCTTTGAAAATGTGCCAAACCATGGCATCCGCCTTCCACTCGTCACACCTGTCCAGCTCCACACGCACTCTGTCCCCACAAATAGAGCCCACATCAAAGTCACCAGCCACCAAAATAGGAAAACCAGGGCACAAGAGTTGGTAAACAAATCTAGAAGCATCGAAAGGGAAAAGGCTAGTGAAATGTGACCAAAAAAGTTGAAAATGAAGGCAATAAATGCCACATCTCACAATCCACGCATAGGCAGCAACTCCCTCGTGTGAATCACCCACGACACGTAAGGGCATGATATCGGTGTAATACTTAGCTGTCTCAAAAAATCTCATAAAATCCGCTAACCTAAAAAGTTCAACACAAAAACTTAGGAGGTTCAAAAAATGATGACTCCACCGGTCTGTAGGGGTAGAAAGATTTGCCATACCATTAGCCCTTAGGAGGCCGTACATACCGTCAGACAAACACATGATGTCCACCTCACAAAGCAGCCAAATATTCAAAATCATGCTCCCGCCAAAAGTATTAACCAAAGTTAGTAGGAGCCCAGCTAAAATAAGCAAGAACCTTCTAAGACTCAACATTTAGATGTTTGAGATCATCCTTTAAACACACTAGGGCTAAGGGTGGAAAAAAATCCATTTTTTGCCAACATCGAAGCCCTTCAATAATAAGACCCGCCGCTGCCATGCTATCAACAGTCGCATTCCCCCTCTAAAGACATGGTGAATAGAAAAGTCATGAAGACCATTTAGGAGAGAGAAAATTTCCTCCATAATACCTTTTAGAGACCACCCCACCTTCATCTTTCCTTTAGTGGCTTCCACAATTAGCATCGAGTCACCTTCTATTTCCATGGTCTTGACGTCAAGTGACAACGTAATCTTAAGACCCCAAAGGAGAGCCATGCCTTCAGCCTGGTTGCTAGTAAGATCATTCAATCTCCCAGCATAGGCAACCACTAGGTAGCCAGTATGATCCCTGATAATACCTCCTCCAACTGTCATCCCTCCCCTAGCTGCCCCATCAAAATTAACCTTAACCCATGGCAGCTTAGGGGTTATCCACCTGGTATGCTTCCTTATGATCATTTTGGAGTTATCAAATCTCTGAAACTCACTAGGAAGATTCCAAATGGTAGCTATGCTTCTATCCCAAGCAGTCGGGGGGTTACTAGGTGTCTTCCATTTGCAAGTCGAAATGTTATCCAGGAGAAGCTTATTAAGGACTATCAGCAGACCTTCCACATTGTTCTCCGTTTCTTTGAAAATCCTATTATTCCTTTCCTTCCACAGGCACTAGCAAATGTGGGGTGGAATAAGTTGCCAGAGTAGTTTGATTAACAGATGATTGGAGGGACATTTCCAATTTAAGATGAATTCGTGAATATCTTTATCAAAAACCCAAGAGATGTTCAGCCTTTGTAAAACATTTTGCCAGACCTGGGCAGCAAACTGGCAATGGATAAAAAGATGGGAGATGGTTTCTTCTTCCCTTCTGAAAAGAGTACACCAACTAGGGAATTGAAAGCCCCTCTTGACAAGGTTATCAATGGTTAAATTTTTTCCATGGATAGAGGTCCACCAAAGGAAATTTATTTTAGGGATGAGCTGATGAATCCACACCTTCTTCCAGCACTGCTCGTCACCACCAAACCTGAGTAGCAGCTGATAGGCCGCCATAACAGTGAACTCCCCAGAGTGGTTCTTTATCCAGAAGATTTTGTCCTCGGGAAATAGAGGGAGTCTAACCGTATTCAAAAGTTTTTGAAGCTCCACAACCTTTAGCAGAAGGTTAGGACAATGTAAGAAAGACAACTTAAGAATTTTCCATCTAGCTCTGGGTGAGGTATAATAAAAAATATAAGTACCAATGAGATCTTTAGCATGTTCTCTTAATCTATTAAAATGACTATCAGCAAGGGGTTTTCTCCCAATCCAGTTGTCCTCCCATAACCTAATGGATCTCCCATTACCAATTTGTCATCTGACCCCTTCCATCAAAAGGTTTCTACTCCTAAGGATGTTGTTCCAAATTTTGGAGCCCGGAGGGAGCCCAACCAAGTCCAAAGATCTAAAAAAATGTCTCTGATTGAGGTATTTAGCCTTCATTATTCTGCACCATTCAGCCCTTTCCTGCACCAGACTCCAGCCAATCTTGGCAATAAGGGCTTTGTTCAGGTTAGTAATCTTCCTGATTCCTAGGCCCCCTTGACATTTGGGGTGACAGACAGTGTCCCAATTCACCAGGGCTAGTCTTTTCTTCTCCTCCACTCCCATCCAGAGAAAGGATATTTGAATTCTTTCCAACTTTTCAGCCATGGAGCCTGAAATCCTAAAGAGAGAGAAAGTAGACCAAAATTCCTTGAAGGGAGGCCTTAAGAAGTTGGAGTTTACCAGCATTACTAAGAAGTTGGCCTTTCCAACCAACAAGCTTCTTTTGAATTCTCTCCAAGATACTATTCCAAAAATTGTGTGACACCTCCTTAACAGTAAGCAGAAGGCCCAGGTAGACTCATGGAAGAGAAGCACTAAGACAACCAAGGATGGATAAAATCTTAGCTTGGAGATCAGCGCTAGTGTTGAAGAAATAGACATTGCTTTTGTTATAATTTATACATTGACCAGAAACACAATCATAGTCCTGAAGGAGGCCTTTCCATTCTCTGGCTTCAATCATAAAGGACTTTCCAAAAAGAAATGTATCATCAACAAACTGTTGGAGAACAGAGGGGGGTAGGGAGGAGGCAGCTTTAATCCCCTGAATTTTCCCTGAGTTGAGCAAGGATAGAAAGTTCCTACCTAGAACCTCAGCCACCATAATGAAGAGGTAGGGAGAAAGGGGGTCCCCCTGTCTAAGCCCTTTTCCTGCCTTAAAGAAACCCCAAGGGATCCCATTGACCAACACCAAATACTAAACAGATTCCACACATTCTCTAATGATCCCAATCACTCTATAATTAAAACCAAACTTAGCAAGCACTGAATACAAAAACTTCCATCTAACCCTATCATAGGCTTTGGAAATATCAAGTTTAAGATCCATACCTTGGTTCTTGCTTTTCTCCATAGAATGAATTATTTCATGAGTCATAACAACAACATCCAGAATTTTTCTTCCTAGCATGAACCCATTCTAACATCTACTGATAATTTTGTCTAATAAAGGCTTCAATCGATTAACAAGGACTTTGGAGAAAACCTTGTAAACAGTGTTACAAAGACTTATAGGTCTAAAGTCAGTCATGTGCTTAGGATCTTGCACTTTAGGAACTAGCACAATAAAAGTATTGTTTAATTTCTTTATCAATTTACCAATCCTAAAGAAATCTTTAACAACCATGGTAACATCGTAGCTGACAATGTCCCAATATTCTTGAAAGAAAGTCAAGGGGAAACCATCTAGTCCTAGAGCTTTATAGGCTCCCATAGCAAACACCGCAGTCCGAACCTCTTCCTCGGTCACAGGGGCACAAATATGGAGATTATCTTGCTCACTAATACCATGCGGGAGGTGTCCCAGGAGCCTCACCTGAAGCTCATCAGAGGGGGGAATACCAGTATCAAAGTAGATCTGTCTATAATACTATTCAAAAACCTCACCAATTTTGTCAGCCTCCTTGACTTCCTGATTAACTTCATTCATCAAACACTTGATAGTATTCCTCTTCTTATGTTTGTTGGCCATCCTATGGAAAAAGGAAGAGTTCCTGTCACCCTCCTTCAGCCATTGGACCCTTGATCTCTGCTTCCAGTATATTTCCTCTTTACTTAACATATCCTTCCACTTTTTCCTCCAGTTTTCTTCTTCAACATGAACAGGTTGCTGAGAATTGCCTGAGGCCATAAGCTTTTGGAACCCCTCAAGCTTGTCCTTGATCATCTTTTTAGTTTTGAAGAAGTCACCAAAAGTCGCCTTGGACCAACCTTTGGCCTCTTTTCTAATAAGCTCCAGTTTTTGGGATATTCTAAACATTGTCGAGCCTTGAACAGGGTGGCTCCACCAGGTCTCAATGAATTTTCTAAAATCTTGGTGAGACATCCACATTATCTCAAATCTAAAAGGGTGTGGGCCCAAAAACGGTTTGTCTGACCATTGGAGGGTGATAGGATTATGGTCAGAAACAGTCCTGGGGAGGGAGGCAAGGGAGGCATTGCATCCAAGGTCCCAACCAGTTGAGACAAGGACCCTATCCAATCGTACCTAAATAAGTTGAGTTCCCTTTCTATTGTTCGACCACGTGAAAGGATTGCCCTTTAACTCCAAGTCAAACAAACCAGAAATGTTAATGAATTCAGCCAGGTCCTTCATACTATCACTATAGTCCATTAGGCCCCCCAGCTTCTCTGAAGGAAAGAGGGGGGAATCGAAATCTCCAGCCACCATATACAACTCATTGTTGTTAGTTAATATTAAGGATGACACTTCCTCCCACATTTTCTTTCTTCCACCTCTAGAATTCGGTGCATAGATATTAAACAAATGCCAAGTGAGTTTATCAGCTTTAAGAGTCGCAGCAAGGTAATTCTGAGAAAAAGAAATGGCTTCTCCCAAAACTTTAGTAGGATTCCATAAGGTGGCAACACCTCCCGAAGCACCATCCGCCTCGCTATAAAAGAAGGAAGATCCCAACCAAATTTTGTTGATGGCAGAGGAAAATGTCTGGTAAGTCATTTTGACTTCCTGGAGTAATAGAATATCAATCTTCATATCAATAATATATTGCATTAAGGCACATTGTTTTAGAGGACTATTTAGTCCTCTCATGTTCCATGATAGGAATTTCATTTCTTACCTTTGTGAGTTGAATCAAGGGTATATTGCTAGACAATCTCTCTGAAGGTCTTCTAACTCTACTTTCCATTCCAACATCCATTTTCTTGTTCTTCATTTTCCTTTTTGCATTCTGTCAGTCCTCCAAGAAATCACTCTCTGAATGGGCTTTTGGAGGACTTGATTTAGAGATCAGGGAGAGAACAACAAACTTAGTTACCTCCCCAGAACAGTCCTCGGTAGGAGCCGATTGAGTAGAGGGGGTGGATAACAAGGCACCCTCCAAACACTGAGAAATGGCCGAAACGTCCACTAAGGTCTCACATCCAGGATTGTCAGCACCATCAACATCCAACTTCTTCTTGATAGAATCCAGACACACATCAGACACAGGAGAGGACCCAAATGTTTCCTTCCCGTGATGAACACAGGAGCCCAACACCAAAACCACATCCGCAAGAGGAGAGACTTCACCCTTTTCCAGCCCTTTGGAGCAGCTTATCTTTAAGTTAGTTTCCATCTTTTCCCCCAAGATAGGGGATTTCAGCAATTCCTTCAAGCCATAAGTGAAGGGGTAGTCATGTAAATCACCTGAATTCAATGACTCACCAACCCCGCTAGTGTTTGGGTCAAGCAGTTTGTCCTGTAACATCAGAGGGCTGGAAGGATTTTTATACTTCAGCGGAGCATCCTTTATAACAACCTTCTTGCAGTCAGAAACAACATGGCCCTGTTTGCCACATTTTTGGCAGAACAGGGTGGCATTATCATAAACAAGAGCTTGAGTCCACTTCCCCCATTTAGATTTAAGAATAATAAAGTTGGGAATAGCTTTTTCAATGGAGACATTAACACAAAAATGAGCAAACACAAACCTGTATTTCACCAAAGTGACAACACCCGCCGCCACAAAGCTACCAAAGGATTTCCAAATCCATTGGAAAACCCTTTCATCCCAGAATTCCAGTGGAAGGCCAATTAGACGAACCCAAACAGGGCCAAACGGGTAAGGTGCGCCGAGGGGTCGAAACCTAGTCTCCATTTAGCCAAAGAAAGAAAAATTTTACCATAGGCCCAAGTACCAAAGAGGACCAGAACCAAGTCCTCCTTAGTAGTAAACTTAAACAAGAAGAGACCACCAGGTATTGTCAAGACAGACACGCTACCCTTCAACTTCCATTTATCATTAGCCCATCTACAGACCATATCAATCGTTGGTCGAAAAGCCAAGAATCTTCCCACCAAAGCAAGGTGGAGCGAACCAGCAACCTCCTCCATCACATCGTCTAGAAGACAGAGCTCAGCACCTTTGTAGTTAGAGTAACCTCAGGACCAACAGACCCCCGGGCACTAATTCTAGGCCCCGAAAGAATATCTTTCCAGCCAGTCATGGAGGAGCCAGATCCCTGGCGGTCCCCATTGTCCCCACTAGGTGGAGATTTAGCACGCACAATGCCCAAGACAAACTCCACATCCCTAGAATGCACATGTGAGCGAATATTTTCCACATCCGGTGGAGGGTCAGCTGGGGAGAGACAAAGGTCTCCCCCAAACCAGCAGGCATGGTCAAGTTTGAAAAATGCGGTGAGGGAGGAGTAGAGGCTGATGGAGGAGCATACTATGTCTCCAGAGATGTTACTTTTCTTTTTAGACATTTGTTATGTGTTAGTTTTTATTTGAATTTAGATGATTATGGTATGATATTTTGTGATGTCAATGTTGAATGTCTATGTCTTTCAGATCAATTAAATATTGTAAATAAATTAAATTGAATTGTGTATATTCTTTTATCTATTGAAAAAATGTAATCAATAAGCATACAATTAATCTAAATTATTTAGGTAGGATAGAGTATTGAAATGAATATGTGGAAACTAAATAAACAATTACGAGCACTTAACTTTAGAATTAATGATGGAAGATTGGTGTAGATGTAATATTTAATTGATTTATAACTATCTAGAATTGTATGCCTTAAGTTTTTGATAGTCTTATAATCTCTAAGGTCTCAGAAAACTCTCTAGTTTAGATCTAAATGTTACAAGGTTGATCCCAAATGACATAGACTCGATCTACTACACAAAATTAAACTATGATATGTGAGAATGATCTAACAACATGTCCTTTGGTAAGCCCACATGCCTTCATCTTCATGTTAGACAAAAGCGTCACATGGTTTAGAGACACCATTGATGACATTGGTTACTCAATAAGTGTGTAGATATCAAAGGAAAAATTATGGTATATGTAGATGTAGATCAAATTCTTTATTTCCTCTAAAATTTAAATTGTGCTTTGGCAATCTTTCTCCTTAAATGTGCCTTATTCTTCCTTATTTTATAAATGACCTTTAACTACACAAATTAATGTCATTAAAAACCATGACATAGCACTATATTGCATGAATGTGTATTAAATAACTCATAATGGCTAGTAGGAAGGGATAACAAAGTTTAAATTTAAATTTCATGATTTGACTCAAAATCATTCTTGTGGGCGATGGGATTGAACATGGTCAATCTTGAGCCACTTATAGATGAACCCTTGGGTAAAGAGATAGTTTCGAGGTAGGAAGTGAATGCATGGCAGTAATTGAATATGAGAGTACAATAATGCTACGTAAATGGAAAATGTACAAAAAGTGGTGTGAATAATGTGAAATGGATGCGATCGTGAATCAAGAAATAAGCCAAGCCTAACAAAAGAATGTGCCACTTGTCAATATTTTAATATATTTAGGATAGTTAACAAAGGTGGAAACACAAGTAAATTGAAAAGGCAGATCATATGTTTATTTCACTATTATGTTCCCCCACTTTGATATATATGCAAATCTAAGATGAGCATGCATTTAAAAGTATATGGGAATCCTTAATCAACATGAGAAGTAAATATTAAAATAGATATTCATGAAAATAATAATGGACCTATATAATTAATTTAGAACATTTATTTTCTTAAGAGCCAGTTTGGGTTTGGATTGCATAACTTAGTTAAATAAATTAACTAGGAGCTCTTATTGCTAAATTTGGGTGAAAAAACAAACTCATAATAATTGTTGGTGCTTCATAACAGAATCTAAATCTTTTGAGTAATCAAAGTAGGCTATCTCTCATTGCTAAGAATAACCTATTGGCCAATTATTGACATCTAGAATAACATATTAAAATTTATTTAGTTGCTAAGAAAAGGAATCGAGTTGAATGCAAAAAATGATAAAAATATGAGGTTTTGGGAGGACATGCACGGCTATCCAACATTTCCCTTGAACTCTACCAATTTTTCGACAAAATCAAAGATTCTTTATGTGACCACTATGTTCAATACACTACTACATTTTAGAGCAACACAATATAGAGGGAAATGTTTGGAAGATATCCAATGTATGACTAGTATATTAGATACTATTGTATTGGAATTGTTAGGTCTCAAAATTA
This sequence comes from Sequoia sempervirens, assembly GCA_007258455.2. Classification (NCBI taxonomy): domain Eukaryota; kingdom Viridiplantae; phylum Streptophyta; class Pinopsida; order Cupressales; family Cupressaceae; genus Sequoia; species Sequoia sempervirens. The sequence continues at coordinate 30,807 of VDFB02072401.1, forward strand.
CTGCTCCACTTCCTACAACCATAAACCACTCATGTAAGGCCATCATTTTTAACAAGTGAATACAAATAGTCCATCAATAGAATAATGGAGGACTCTAAGATAACTCTACAAAAGTGAGTTATTTATCTTGCACTTTGAGCTTAGCTTAGACTCAAGAGGGTGTTCCTCTAGGTGTATACCTCAACAAGTATTAAACTCATAAAATATACAATCAAAAAATAGTTGCAACCAAACCCGACTACATTCTTAACCCCAAATACTCTCACTAAGTTAAGAAAAACTAGATATATATAACCTTTATATTGCTAATAAAGTTATGCAATCATAACCTACATGAAATAACTTTGTTTTCAACTCACTATAGATAGATCCTTTGTTATATTACAAGGTTATGGGTGCAAAAAACTATTCCTACTCCTACCATATTGGTTTATGCTTTATTAAATAGGGAAGTGATATTCATAAAAGGTTCCAGATTGATGCCTTTATATTGTGCAATCAAGTCGTAGCACACTAAGAAGAGAAGAAAAATGAATAGAAGGACATGTAGCTACACATTTGCATACAACAATGATCATAAAATATTGCAACATATCATACCCAGTAATCTAGAACACAACTATGCATATACGTACATAAAGTGAGAAATATCATTACAAGCCTTGCAATGTTTTCAAAATATTGTTACATTTATCTAACTCTATATTCCATTCATGCTAGAAAGTATGGAAAAGGAAAACCCCTAACTGTGACTAATAAATCTTCTTGAATACATAATGTCATAGAAATATTCTACAACAAAATCCCTTTTAGAATGCTAGTTTTTTTCTATTCCATAGTTTTGTAATCCTTTAGCAAACTAGACTTAACATTCATGGATACATTGCAACTTAACATTTGGAGACCACAAAACAATCAACCTCCTTGAAAAATTATTTAAAATTTCCTTTATCAATAATAGGGTGTTAAACCTAATCTACACTATTCAAAGTTTAAATTAGATGGTCCAAGTTGAATCATGCCCAAAAGAACACTTTAGATCAATGGAGAACATATAAAATCAATTATGGTACCTAGGTGATTGTGCCATTACTATTGGTAAGTTGAGTTAGTGGAAAAGATACATGCAAAATTTTCCTCCATACGATCTTACCTTTTGCAAAAATTTGAGCCCCATTCAGATGTCAAAATTATATTTTCTTTAAAATTGACACCCATTTTGATGTGGTATTTGACCTCTAATAGGATGCATGATATTTTATTTATTGATTTTGAAGAATGACAAGAATATTTTTGGGATGTGGATATAGTCTGACATCTTTACAATTGCAATATCCTATCAACTGTTAGATCTCCATAAAACCTCTTATTGTAGTACAATGACCAACTTCAAGATATAGTAGGAAAGTGGCATACATTGGGCCATGTGAAACATCAACTTGCATTGAGATATATCTTGATACTTCAAAAACTTCTACAAAACTTCACTGTGTAAGAATTTTCCCCCATAAGGACATATCCTATCACCTTCAAAATTCCCAAAAATAATTAATTCTTTATCGCCATGCATCATGGATCCCTTTTTCCTACAATCAAGGCTTGAAAGGGACTTAGGAACCCTTTTTTGAGGGTTCCATGTGAACTAGGAACTAATTTTTCTTGGTTCCTATGGAACTTATGACCACCTTATACTATACAAATTTTATAATTTTTATTTCAAAGAAAGGGCTATAGGCACAAGAGGGGAACACAACCAAGATAACAATTATAGCATGATCTGATCCTTGTGGGATTTAATAGGTTGATTATTGATGAGGGGCCACACTTCATATGAACACAAGCAAAAGGGACTCAAGAAAAAATTATAATAGGAAATTGAGTCTGAACATAAATACTTGATTAGTAATTCTTTTTTTTCTCTTCAATTTGTTTCTTAGAAAAAATGAAATATTATGGTTAAGCAACCCTACTATAATTTATTCAGTAAAATATATTTTTAATTTAACCATAGAGCTACCATCCCCTAAGTTTATCTTGTATTCTTTCTAGAACCAAAACCTTATACCTATGATCAACTTCTTATGGTGATTTTCTTTCCAAAGTAAAATCCTTATAGTTGACAATCTTAAATTGGATAATTTTCTCTAGATAATAAATGCATATTATGTGAAAAGGATAAAGAATATCTAAATCACGTGTTCGTTCAATGTCCAATTTCTTGAAACCTTAGACAAGCTATCCTCATGTTTTTTAAAACCTATTGGGTATGGCCTTAGGAATTTTTCTCTTCGGTGGCCCTTTAGTATTTGATTGATTGGTAGAAAAGGAACAAAAAAAAATTAAGCATAAAAGTTCAACCTTGTAACATGCTTTTGCTGAAATTATTTTGACCCATATAGAAAAATGTTGAGTCTTTTAGATCAAAAATCCTAAATATCTTCCTTTGATAATTAAGAGAAAAAAATACAAATTTAAACCTTAATTCCCCTCTTGATAATGTTGATATTGATTATCAGAAAAGGTGAAAGACTACTCTTTAGAATCTTCATGTAGTGTCGGAAAATATAAACCTTTACATTTCATACTATGTTTGGGTCCCTTAATAAATTGGAATTAATTAAGCCTCTAATTGGCCCTATTTTGTATCTACAAGCCTAATTAATTGTAATTTGTGAAAGGGGAATTAGTATTTAATTAATGCAATTATCATTTGTATCACCCTGAAATGAATAGGTCCTAGTAATTTAGGTCAGGACCCATTCGCCATTGGGAAAATGGGTCCCCTTTAGTTGCTTAATTCAAATTTTAAATATTTTCTTGGTAACCTTTTTATGCTCCCAAATTCAAATTCAAATTTTGGCTTGTAATGTTTATTTTTTGGGAAATTAGAAAATTACCTATAAAAACAAGGTCTTTTTATCAAATTCAAATCCTAAGAAATCTAGAAGCAAGAGGTGAACTTTACAAGAACTAAAATTATTGTCAAAGGTGTTCAAGAGTAGATTTCTCAAGCACTTGTTGCAGCATTCAAGATCTCAAGCATCATGTTGATGTTATCAAGCATCATGCATGTTTTTGGAGCTAACATTGTGATGTAGGTTTCAAGTTTCAAATCAAGATTCAAGCATCAAGATCACATCATCAATCAAGCCATTTCATGCAAGATCAAGACCTTGGAGAGATGTGTTGAGTTTAAGTCCTTTGAGGGTTTCAAATCAAGGGTTTGGTGAGTTACAACATAGCAATTGTTCATTCATCATTCCTTTCATGTTTAATTATTTCAATTCAAGGTTTAATTACCAAAACGGGGTTTGATCAAGGCAAGCCCCCATTCACAAAAAACAAACTATTTTTCCCTCTTGTGTGTTTTGTATATGTTAGGTTGAAAAAGGATTGAAGATCTATTGAAATGAGCAAAATTGTAAAAGTTGTCAAAGTTGCAAAAGTTATCAACATTGTCGTAAAGCCATGAAAAATCACTTTCAAAATCTATTTATGAATTTTTTGTTGTGAAACCTAGAGGAATTGAGAGTGCATTCCAAGGATCAGAGGGTTGTGAAATAAAAATTTCAACCCCTATAGCAAGACCCATTTTCCCTTGGGCGAGTGAGTCCCATGAGGACACTCAACACAACCTTTTTGTGATAGCTGCATAAAATTACACCCTTCTCAGATCTGCAATTTCTTTCTGGATTATGTCAGATTAAGGTTTAATTTAGAGGTTTCATCTATTACATTGCATAATTTCATCCATTTGGTATTTTTCATTCATCTCCCAAAAGTGCACTTCGGGCTGATTTACCCCATCCTAAGTCATAAGGAAAACAACAAGATCTCCACCAAGGTTGACTCACCTAAGGGTTGAAAGTCAATCTTGCCCTAGGGGATATCTTTTTCCAAATGAACTAATGGAAATAGGTGCATCATACTCCCATTCTATTTTTGATTCACCCATTTTTATATGTTTCATTTTGGTGAACTCAACATTGTACATCATTTTTAAAAAAAATTGGAGTCCTTTCAAACCCCAGTCTAGGATTTGTATTTGTTTGCATTGCATTGCATTAATTTTCATCTCATTTGGGGTTGTTAAAATTGAATTAGTGTACATCTCATTTAGGGTCTTAGATTTGCATTTTGCATCCTTTAAAATATGAAAAATTCAAAAATTTGCATGCATATTACATTGATTTTGCATAGTACTTGCATTTTAGTGTATGTTCAATCATTCATATTCACAAATTGAGTCAAAATTACATTGCAAAAAGTGTCATATTGTTAAAAAAAATTCATTCATTTCACTTGCATTTAGACATCAAAATATAGAAAAATCAATCATTGAATCTACAATTTATAGTTTGAAATATGAAACCCTAGCATTGAACTTCATACTCAAATTCAATTTTTTGCAGCCCCAATGCTAAGACAAATTTTCCCTAGGGTGAATATGTCCCTGTACAAGTATTATTTCAAATTTTTGGGTAGTGATTTGTCTCTATTTTCTTCATTCTGATCTATTGTTAAACTTGGGTTTCAATTTCAGAAATCAGAAAAATTTGTCATTATTTGCATTAAGTTTAATTGGTCAAACTGAGTGCATTGTTTGAAAAAAAAAACTGGCATTAATAACATATCATTTTTAGTATCTTTCATTGAAAAATCAGAAAACCTTCATATATTAGATCTAAAATTTGCATAAAAAATTAATCATGGACATGTGTATGGGTAATATATGGAAAATATTAATATTTTTGGTAGATGTTTCAAGTTGTGTGTTTGGTGATGACCCTAATGCAATTGAGACTATTAATGAACCTTCACCTCCTAATGAATGTCCTCGTGAAGTGGAAATCTTAGGTAAAGATCAAGATAACATGCAACAATTCATCAAGACTCCTTACACAACCTTGAGAACAATGCATCCTTTTATCCATCCATGCATACACCAACCATAATCCCATCACTTGATATGTTCAACCTCTTACATCTTGAAATGGAAGCACAAAGCCAACCTCAACCATCAATCATTAATGAACTTGATCACAAGGGAAATAATGAAACTCTTACATCTTATGTTTATTGAGTTACTAATACACCCATTAACTTAGATGAGAGTTATTGTCAAGGATTTAATATCCTAAGAAAACAAGGATGTGACATAACAAATGAACACAAAATTCACAAAATTTTAGAGAAAATACCATCTGAGGATACCAAGGGGTTAGGATATCAAGATCTCCCCCCCCTTGCACATCTTCCAAGGGAAAAGGTATTCTCTTTCACAAAATGATTTCAAGAGACCAATTAATACCTCAAAAGGATAATAGGATCACCATAGATCCTCCTCCCCCACCTCCACCTTAGAAAAATTCCCAAACAAGTAAGAAATATAAACCATATAAGATCAAGGAATTTCCATTCTTACACACTACAATAGAAACTAAAGAAAAAATGGAACAAATCCTCTGTCTAGGATTTATTTACTTTCCACCTATCAAAGAAAAAAAAAGAAGGAAAGAGTACAAACATAAACTACTATGCATTTCATAGAACTATTGGGCATCTTACTGAGGAGTTTTATCTTTTACAATGATTGATTCATGAAAAAGATGTTATTGGTGTAATTAATTAAAATGCATGCACTTTGCTCCTTGCCATGTGATATTTGTAGGACCACCACAACATACTCACTATTGCATGGGTGTGTGCACAAAGTTGTGAGACCAAAATGGCTCTTAAGATGACACTTTTTTATTGAAATCAACAAAATATGATGTGCACGAGAAAATGAAGATAATTATGCTCAAAATCTGAAGATGTATAAAGAAAAAAAGTTGAAGTGCTTTGAGTCTAGTTTGTAAGCTACTAATTGTTTTGAAATTAATGAAGAATAAGGGTTTCAAAAAGGGGGGAAAAAAATAAGTCTTGTTTTTATAAAAAAAAATAGCATAGTGTATTATGGCCCCCCCTTTTTGTTTAACTTTATTTTAGAATTTCAAAAATCTGAATAGTGAGAAATTAGATAACACCATGTAGTTTATCCCCATTCTTTCGGCTAATTTTTTAATGAATATATAATATTTTATGAATTTTCAAGTGGAAACATCTTAAAAGGTGAAATTTGAGCATGCTCCCTCATATTTTTGAAAACTAATCAAAAATTGATTTTTTTTTCATCATGTGTGTAGAATGGAGTCTAGTTTAAAAATGTAATTTATTTCACAATTCGATGAAAAAGTAAAATTTTATCCTAAAACTAGCACATGCTAGTTTTTGGCAAAAAATAAAGGCAATAACAAGAGAAGTTATGAGTGAAAACCTTAACTTATTCAAAACATAACAAAATTCCTATATCTAGATAGCTAAGAGAGAGCCTAACGTCATCATGGTGTTTTTATAAACGTGCATTGAAATATGTCACGTCTCATACTTTGATGCTATTTTGACCATGACTTACTTTGATGCTATTTTGACCATGACTTATTTTGATAATGTTTGACCATGACTTTATGGGATTTAATATACGAATTATGATACGTGTTAGAGCAATATAATATAATGCTTTGGTGTATGGAATGTAGAAAAATAATTGTTTTCTTTCAGAATTATGAGTGCATTTTATATAAAATAGGAATGTTGATTTAATTATTGTTTAAATTTATATTTCTACATTGGTTACTAATACACTTTCGTTTTTGCACGCCTGAGTGCATTTGAGTTGCAGGTGATCGAAGGCCAAGGTGATCGAAGGCCAAGAGTGTGATTGAGGAAAAGAAGGTTAGCTTCCCGACAGGGTAAAAGAGGAGAAGCTCTTGATTACGCACACACCACTTAAAATCATGTAGCTGCATTAGGTCATGTCTGTTTTTCATTATGATTGCGTGAAATTGATTAGCATAGCAAAATTAAAATATGGTTTAATTAACCTTAGAAATTATGGAAGGAATATGGCTTATTCTATTTTAATTAATCCCATTTATATTTGTGCAACAAAAAGGAAAAATCTGTTTTAAAAGAAATATAATTAAAAAAATGAAACAAAACAAATAATGAAGTGGAATATTATGTTTTGCATAAAATGAAATAATAGGTTTGCATAAAAGGGGATATATTTCTATTTTGTATATGGTTATTTTTTCAAAATAATGAGGAATGAACAGCCCGAGAGAACATTGGGCTCTGGAAATTTTATCTTAAAACCAACAATGCTGTTGGCATGTGGCAATCCTTAGAATTTGCATGAGAATTTTATCTGTCATCTGGAAATAAATTGCATGATCCTCGAAAAGAGGAATAGAGCTTTAAGAGAGAAAAGAGCACTTCCATTCAGTCATATCCGAGAGCTCTGGAAAAGAGGCGACAAGAAGGTATTGCTGGGCATCTGCACTGGGAAGAAAATTGCCAGGTTCTTTCATGCTTTGCCTTCATTTAATTTTAAATTGCAGTAAGGAGATTGAAGGAATGAAATGCATCATTCCATGATATGAGTATAAACAACTGAGAAATCTTTCCAATTTCATTTTTGAATACTGGGTAATAGCTTACTTCTCTTTGTTGCAATATAGAATACACATTCTTTTCTTCAGAATTAGGGTTTCATTCTGTTGCAAAATCTGTAATTTATTAAACTGCTCTAAAGTATAATGGGAATTATATATATAAACATATATATATGCACAGGAATCTGAATTCCCGTGCATATATACATATATATATGCATATAATGTCTGCATAAAAACTCTGTCATCTGAATAAATTCAAAATGCCTTTGAGATAAATTTGAATGCAGATATACTGGGCGAAATGTTTTCTTTATTTTGAGTTTTGAAACTGTTAACCATAGGAATGAGGAAGGGATTTAATCCCTCGTCCTCCCCATGGGAAGGACGCGACACTGTGGGAGGCTCGCGCCTTCCACAGGCCGCGGCCTGTGGAGGAGGCGCGAGCCCCTCACAGCCCGCCCCCTCCCCATGGGAGGGGCAAGGGCTTTCCTGGGCCCTTATGATGCTCAACGCCAGTAAGAGAACCCTGAAAAATGTCTTATTCTGTGTGCACGGCCAGTGAACTTTGAACAGATTTAAAAACCAGAATTTCTTTCTTCAAAACTACACGCAGCTGTATATGAATTTTCACACACACACACACACACACACACACACACACACACATATATATATATATATGTAGACATATACACTTAGCTGTATATACATACATATATATATATATTTATATATATATATAGATATCCATGCATATACGTGCCAAAATGCAAGTTGAAATAGGAAAACCATTTCCAGAAAGTAGTATGAACTCTGTATCTCTGAAATGTTAAACCTGGAACAAGAACAGAAATGTCTCTGAGAAACCATGTAAACTGGAAATCATCTTGATTACTTTGACATATACTTACATACAGAAATACAATCCTGAGTAAAGGAATACAACATAAAATTTGAATGCAAGATTATCTTTCAAATCTCTGAATTTCTGAATAAATTGCACTGTTTCAGTATATTATTAATACTCTGAAACCTATATTAAAATTGGGTATTACACTATCAGTCAGCCTGAACTTGGAAAGAATAGAAGTACATACTGAAAACAGAAAACACTGTTTCATTCAAACAAATTAATTAAATCTTTCTTTCTAATTGTGCACTGAAAAGTATTATGACATACATGTTCTTCTTTAAAACAGAGCTTTTATCCAAACCAGAAAAGGAGTACTCTCAAAAGAGTAAACGAAATCTTACTACTGAATTTACAATCTTGCTTTCAAAGGATGTTCTGAAATTCACATTTGAAATTCTTTTTAGAATTAATTGAATGTATGAAACATGTCAGAAAATGCACAACTTTCTGCTTTGGTATTTATTCATACTTTACTTGTGGTAACTTCTGGGACAGGGTGCCGAAGGTGGACCAACAGAGACGGTAGTATTACCTTTTCTAAACTACCATTACTTGTATTATTTTTGCTTGGCCAAGCACTTGTACCATTGAAATAGATGGGTTTGTTTTAAAAGCCTAGAAACATATATGTATTTGAGTCTCTGCCACCTCCTGTTGCAAGAAATGTGTTTATTTCTCATGTTAGAAATGCATATAGGCATCAGGCACGCATCGAGAGTTCCCTCCTATTTTACTGTTTCAGGTTGCTAGGCTCCTTTATGCAGGGCCGGGGATTCCTTCGAGTTAGGAAGGGACCCGGGGAAGTCATGGACTTCGTGGTTGGGCAGAAAAGGCGCCTGAATCACATTCTTGGCCCCAGCTCGCAAGCAGACCGATGGTGTCACGGCGGTTTGTGGTTCTGAGATTTATTTGCTATTGATGTACTTGTGTATTATTCTGGATTGGCTGGTGTAGCCCCATTGCAAATGTATATGTATTTGACATTCTTTGTTGAAACTTTGAAATAGAAGTACGATTTGAAAGTATCTAATGTAACATTGATTTGAGGAATTTAAGTTTTATGACTCAGCATAGAAAAGACGTTTCTATTGGAATTGTTGATTCTTCCAAGTATGGTTGAATAGATGTATATGAGAAAAGTCATTGAAATACTTATGCTTTGTATAATCTTGATACATTACATTGAAATTATTATTATACATGGAATGCAATTTAAATTCTTTTTTTATTAAGCTCATTTGGAAGTGTTATGAACAATGTTGATTACTTGGAAATATTTTATAATGATTTGAATAAATTGAAAATACTCTTAATTTCCCTTTTATGCTGATTTGAACGGATTGAAAACACTCTTAATTTTTCGAGCGCTACATCTTGGTATCAGAGCAGCATGGTTCAACTCTAGGACCTATTCCTAACTACGTATGACGTTGTGTCTTAATCAGGGTGACCTAAAATGGAAAATAGAGTGTACCAACGAATTGGTGGATCTCGTGGAGGTCCCAATGATAAACTAGATCAAATTTTGGCCTTGCTACAAAGCCAGGGGGCTAGAATTGAAGAATTAGAACAAGGGAGGCGAGATGGCCATCAAGGATTAAACACAAATGAAACTGATGGAGAAACAAATGCTGAACCACCTGGAAAAGAGGAAAATCTAAATAGGGTGGCTGAGGAGTTGGGAAAAGACCTAAAGAAGGTCGCTCCTCCGAAGTTTGATGGGAAAACCTTTGGAGATGGGGCAGAAGCTTGGGTTATAGAAATGGAGAGGTATTTCGCCCTACGAAATTTATCAGATGAAACAAAGGCTGAATGGGGTTCATATCAACTCACCGGTGAGGCTGCTACTTGGTGGGAAAATGAAAGGGCGGATAAGTAGTTTATGCATGGGAAGGTAACTTGGGATAAGTTCCTACAACTATTTAGGAAGAGGTGGTTACCACAATCTCATTTTGATAAGAAAATGACAGAATTCCAGGTACTTATACAGGGTGGCATGACAGTGACTCAATATTGGGAGAAATTCTCTCACTTGCTTAAGTATGCACCCCAATACCAGCATGATGAGAGATTCCGAGTTCGAAAATTTATTTTGGGGCTTAGACCTCAAATTGGAAATGAAATAGATCTTCATAATCCAGCCACCATGGATGAAGTTTTTGATTTAGCAATCAAACAGGAACACAAGTTGCAACAAGCTACTAACTATAAGAAGAGCAGGGAAGCCAAGTATGGCAATAAGAAATTCCAAGGGAATCGTCAAGGTAATAGCAATCAGGGTGGTCAGAGCAAACAGGACAGTCAAGGGAATGAAAATAGGCAAATCAGAAATTTGAAGAGGGATGGTAGTCCTCAGGACCGCAACGAAGGAAATAGGAACAATAACAACAAGAGGGGCAACTACAATAAAAGGAATGATAATAACAGGAGAGATTTTTCTGACAAGCCCAAAGCACCTCGTGGAGGTTGTTATACCTGTGGTGGCGAGCATTACGCCAGTGTGTGCCCTCAGAGAAATAACAAGCAAAATAACAGGAATCAACATCATATTCATGCAGCGGTTGACAATCGCCAAGCAGATTATCAAGCAACTCCCATCCAGTTATCGGGTAAATTATTTGGATGCCCTGTTTCTGTTTTGATTGATACTGGTGCTACTGATAGTTTTATAGATCCTCATGTTTTGACTAAATTATCAGTTAGACCAAGTTTTATGGCAAATTCTTGGAAAGTTTAGTATGGAAACCGGGTAGAGAAGAAGGTAGAGCAATGCATGTATTTCAGCAAACTTGAACTCCCTAACCTTCAGACGTAGGTGAACTTGTATGTTGCACCATTGGGGTCTTACGATGTGATATTAGGGATAAATTGGCTCTCTGAACATAAGGCTCTTGTGGATTGTGAAGAGAAGTCAATTAGGTGCCTTGATGACCGAGGAAACCAAGTGGAGCTTTGTGGTATTAAAAAGCCTTTAGAGCTTAGGCAAGTCTCCGCCATGCAGTTGAAAAAGGCGAGTCGGAAGGGATGCACTATCTTTGCAATAAAGGTCAAGGACCTTGATGAGAAAGAATCCTCAATTAATGATCATCCCATTCTGAAAGAATTTGAGGATGTTTTTCCTACTGAGCTGACTGAGCTTCCGCCTAGGCGTGTGTTTGATTTTTCTATTGATCTGATTCCAGGAGCAGAACCTCAGTCTAAGGCTCCTTACAGGATGAATACAACAGAATTATTTGAGCTTAAGGCCCAACTAGAAGAATTACTGAAGCAAGGTCTTATTAGGCCAAGCGTGTCACCTTGGGGAGCACCAGTCATCTTCGTGAAAAAGAAGGATGGTACCTTGAGGTTGTGCATTGACTATAGAATGCTTAACAAGGTCACTATCAAGAATAAATACATGCTCCCTCGCATCGATGATTTGTTTGATCAGCTGAAAGATGCCAAGGTATTCTCAAAAATTGATTTAAGATCAGGATACCACCAATTGAGACTGAAGGAAGAAGACATTCACAAAACTGCCTTCAGAACAAGGTATGGGCACTATGAGTTTACTGTGCTACCATTTGGGCTAAGTAATGCTCCTGCAGCTTTCATGAACCTGATGAATAGTGTCTTCCGAGATTGTTTGGATAATTTTGTCCTAATTTTTCTTGATGATATCTTGATCTATTCTAAGTCAGAGGAAGAACATGAGAAGCATTTGAGGATTGTGTTGCAGCGTCTAAGGGAACATAAGCTGTATGGAAAGATGTCTAAATGTACTTTCTTCCAATCTGAAGTGCATTATTTAGGTCATGTGATTTCAGCGGAAGGGGTAAGAGTGGACCCAGAAAAGATTAAGGCAATTATGGATTGGCCAGCCCCGCAAAATGTCTC
>VDFB02072402.1:0-12684 GCA_007258455.2 Sequoia sempervirens
TTCTAATATCTTCAGCAACAAGCATTCATTTCTTGAGCAACACACCACCTATCAAAATCCAATGCATTTTCTATTTTTAGCAATCTATAGACTTAGGGTTTCATATGCATTTAATACATATTCTTTGTATCTAATCTATATCTGATTTTCCATCATCTACACATCTGTGTCACCGACCATTTATCCCATCATTAATAAACACTGGTAGCTAGAGTGGTTATGCCAATTAAATTCATATTTTGTGTTGGTTTCCAACTCAAAAAATGGTTTCACTGCCATTACCATTGCCTAGCTATTGGAGAGATTCAACTTTGAATTTAGGTCATTTATCTACAATCTTTGCACCACTATCTATCACTATTCATTTGAACACTCATCTTTAAAACATGGTTGTCTGATTTGATACACTTGAAATTGGCACCATCAGATCTTCATCGCACCCTCTTAGTCTATCGTATTCTTGTCTCATGCTTAACATCCATTTTTTTGTAATTCAAAGGAGTCACATGATCACTGTCCAATCTTTTGTCTTTGTCCTCTGCTATTGGATCTTCATCGCACTCACTTTTCCTAGTGCAGCTTTGTTTGCACGCAAAGAATGTAAATTGCGATAGAAAGAAACATCATGATGCAATCAGAACCTACCGACTGTCTCACTGAATACGTGTGCACTTTATCGCTCCATTGCTCTTATGAAAATAGGAGCCACTAACATCTTCATCACAACCCTTTAGTATGTCACATTTTACTCAGTGATGTTTTATTCACAACAATGATGTGAATAAACAAACCGATGCAATGACATTTTTCCATGTGTTATTGCTGACATCATACTCCACTAACACCTTTACTCATCACATATTGTTGAAGGCCTTATATCCTGAAGATGAATAAATGTGATGCATAGAAGTCAAGTGATGCAATCAATGCTTGACAAATGTCCTAGCTAACATCACCATCCACTACCGTCACACATCTTAAATAGCTTATTCTAATTTGCTTCACAACAACTATGTGAGGAAAAGATGTGATGACTATTGTATCTCAGCTCTTATTCTTATCCATTGATTTATCTTAGTCGCACATCGCACAAAGCATATGCTGAGGTAAAATTCAAAACATGATGCAAAGGACTTACACGATAGCCGTCTGACCTTACATGCACCAACCTTCATCATTGATATCCTTCATCGCACATCATTGAATTGTATAGCACATGAAGAATAGAGATGTGATCTGAAGAAATATTGCAATGCAATCACAAACTGACACGTGTCCATCAATAGAAGGAGAAGTTCTTCTAACTATGTTGGAGGCTAAAGGAGGTTTCAAAACTTCATAGAATGTTGACACTCTTGACTTCAACCTTGGGTAGAATAAAAGTTATAACCACCAAGGCATGGAATGACAAGGTTCTGAGAACCACCAAAATATCAACATTGGTAAACATTGGGCAAGGGGCTACTCACCATAATGACACAAAATGCCCAAGTTGTAACTTAAGTAACCAACATTCGCCAACATCCATTCAATGCAAAAACATAAACTCTGATCGGTTCCATAACTAGAAATTTTAGGGTTTAATAGTAAATCCCTAATTCTACCTGAAAGTAGAATTAAATCAATTATGAGCATACTACAAATCCTCTGATCATGTGGACCATACCAATCGAGTCCTCTTGAAAAACCCACATTGAATCTATTGCCAATTTTCTTTTTAGACATTTGAAAATAACCTCTACAAAATCATGACAACATTTCATGAAAATATTGCAACATTTGCAAAACATGCTCTTCTCTCTACCAGTCTTCACTGATTCTTCCAGACATTCATCCACTGAACTCCCCTTTGACATCAATGACACCTTTTGACATGAACGACAACATTATGTCAACAAGTTCCTTACATATCTATCAAAGGGAATTAGAGATATAGACACACTTCCTATAGTAATAGTAGAATATGTGAAAACATTAAATTAATCATATAGTTACAAAAAATAGTACACAACAAAAATGTACCATACCACAAATTTATTTGGTGGAACACTTTTCAAGAAGAACTCCTAACTTGAAAATATGAACTAATTCCATTATTTAACAAGAGACGCAGTTGTGTCACGTTCTGTCGATTGGTAATTTGGGTTTGGTTGGTGGTAGAGGTTGCAATAATAAAGACATGCAATTGTCATTTTGATGTAGTTTTTGATAGCTGACATTTTACTACACATGATTTTATAAGTTAATGAATAATGTGGACATCATTTGAGTATAGTATAAGATATTAAGAATGTATATTTTGCATAATATTTGGATGTATAAATCCAGTATAGTTTGGAATGAAATGTTTTGCAACTTGACATAATAGAAATCTTTAGTTGAAGGAGAAGGCATCAATTATGGTGATTTTTTTTTTTGGAAAACAAGATAATGATTGATTTGTTCATGATTAATAGTGTATTAAAATTTTGGTTTGTAGTTAAGAAGGCACGTCAAATTATTAGCATAGTTGAAAAGGATGTTGATGTGGCATCATATTTGATGATGCGGCTCCAAAACATTAGTTATAAGAAGCAAACTAGGCAAGTAAGCTATTGCCAAAAATTGGGAATGAGTTCAAATTTCCACATAGGATTTTGAAAAGGAGTAAGTTAGGCTGCTCAACTACTAGGTGTTCTCCCTTATTTAGAAACAAAGTTAAAAATATAAAGAGTTTGTAATTTCTTTCAAAGTTGTTCTCTTAGACAAAATATAAACCTTTTGTATGAATTTTACTGATTTGTTTTGAAAATTAAAATATATATATATATATTAGAAAAAATGACATTGTAAAAAAGTGTAAGAAATAGTACATTGTAATTTAATATTGTAAATATATATCGAGATTTAATATTTAAATCTGTTTAATTTATATTTAAAAATATTAATTAATATAATTAATTGTTGAATAATTATATGCATTTTATTTGATGGCTTAAATTAATCTTTTTACAAAATTTGTGTTTGTTTAAAGTAGCGTGTTTGATATTGCAGGGAATCATGATGCTTTGGCCATTACTAATATTCCAATCCAACTAGTGTTCCCATGGAAAGTCATAAACCATTGTGACGTGTTATTATATATTGAAGATACAATGTAAATATATGCTTAACTGAAAGGCTAAACATATGGCATCCCATTGTACAATTTTATATTTTCATTCAAAAGTCTATTTGTAAATTTCAATTCTCTTCCACACATACTCTGCGAAATAAATTGGCAATCAATTTTTCCACTGTACAATTACAACATTATGTGAGTCAATCAAACTTTGAACAAACAAACTTAGAGAAAAAAGAAGTCTTCCTTGGCTACCCTAAGCTTTTAAAACAAACAACTTTAAAGCATAACTTATTCATTTAGTTCCCCACCAAAATATATATTTTCTATTAGTGAAGCTCTCAACGCATTAATTTGATGGTAAAACTGATCTATCTAGTTTCTGAAGCTTCCCAAAACATGCATTTGAAGCAAAAACTATTCATTTCATTTCTAAGGCTGTCAAATGCCTAGACTTGAAGAAAAAACTAATCTATTGTGTTTCTGAATCTCTCAAATACATATATTTTAAGTTAAACCTACTTATTTCGTTTTCGAAGCCTTCAAATACATAAATTTAAATAATCTATTTAGTGTCTGAAACACTCAAACACTTATTTGAAACAAAACCTACCTTAGCCTAATCTTTCAAATGCATGAACTTGAAGAAAAGACTGCTCTGCTTCATTTTTGAAGCTCTGAAACATATAATTCTAAGAAAACCTATTCTAATTTGTTTATGGAGCTTTTAAACGCATATATTTAAACTAAAAATATGGACAAAAAAGAGTAATAAACATGTTGGTTTCAGTTCTAAAGGCCTTTAGATACATAAATCTCAAGCAATAAGTGAAATATTTAGCCAGATTTGTTAGGAAAACATTCTTCGTGAAAAACGTACCCGTAAAAACTCGAAATGTGAAATAAAAAGCAAAAAAGGTTTAAATATTCACAGAATCTGATGCTGCAAAGTTCATATAGTATTTTAAATATCAATGCTGGCATGAGATTTTAGATCACAGACGCAAGCGTTTAATGAAGGTTAAGCTGCCTTCCAAGCAAACATTAGTAACATTTAAATAGAATATCAGTGAGACTATTTTGGAATATCAATTATTACTGTTTTATAACATAATTTAGTAATCAGAAAAGATACTAACTACATGTGAAGGCCAAGTGGTGGATCTCAATCAAGGCAACCATGAATAGGCATTGTAATTGAAGAATTTCAAAAAAAGATGTACTCTAAAAGTAAGTATAGACATGTGAATTGATAGAAAAGAAATATGCACAATTGATTCGCAGGATAGACATGCGAATGGCTGAAATAAATGTGGTCTCACAGAATGTGAATGATTGTAGGATATGTAGAATTGATTTGGATAGATTTGTGAAACATGACAATGAACTGAAACTGTTTGACAAAATCCTTCAAAGAAATTTTTTTCCAGAAATTATTTATTTCTAGAAATCTGCTACTTGTTGAGGAGGTATCTGCACTAAAAACCCAAGTACAATTGTCACACATGCATGCTCGCCGAAGAAACCCAAGTAGTCTATTCAGATATCCAAATTGTTTTGTTCAATTTCTACATATTTGAGTTTATGTCTTCTTGTTATCTGTTTCTAGAGCCTTGTATGGGTATTTGTGGTACTTGGGTTGAGGTTTCACATAGATTTTAGCTATGGTTGGGATGGCCATAGCAAATAATTTAAACATTGAACGCAATCCTAAATATTTCAATTTAATTATGCTAAAATGACTCAAAAATTCTTGACAGCAAGAACATGAAATTGAAATCCGAAACTAAGCTTTAGTTACCAAGTCCATAACCAGACCAAAAATAGTTAAAACCCAAAAAAGAGAACTAGAGACAATTTTTATTTTTGTTTTAAATACCTTTTCTTTTTCCGTATAAAATGTCGATAAATAACGGATTTGAACCGTTCAAATTTCCCCAATCTGCAAAGCAAGGTCTGCCATAACGATTTCCAGTAAATACTTTCCACTGAATTCGCAACAGTGTTATCAAAAAGCCTAGTCTTTAGTCATTTATGCGTCATAGAACACAGTGGGGAATGTACAACGGACCAGATTGAAATAAATATTTATGTCCGCGGAAATGCTTTTGTATAAACCGATGACACCAACTATAACACAATTGCACAAGTTACCTATGGTTGGGTATATGAGAATTATTGGGGGAATGGAATAACAATGATTCTATATTGCACAACAACTTTATAAGATAGAGTTAAGGGTTTGTTTACCTAGGCTTTGAAATCTGTATTCTCCAGAATATGGTAAAAATAGTTGAAAGCCCCTTTATGAACAAGGGTCGGCTGACCATTATCACCCTTGAGGCTAGGATGGAAAACTGTTTGTGCGTTTTGGATATTGCACTCTTCATCTCTGCCATCTCTGACTTCCATAAAATGTGAAGAGAAAATCACATACAGTACACCTTAATTGTATTGGAATAAGAAGAATAGAATAACAAGCAGCAATAATGCTGAAAACATATAACAACATTGCTATTAAGGAACAACAATAGGGAATGCAGCAACAATGACAATTTAGAGAGGAACATCTATAGGCTGATACAAAATAACATAATTGAAATATAGTAAACTTTGGAATATTATGTTTTATAATGCTGAAAACATAGAACAATAATGCTATTAAGGAGGAACAATAGGGAATCCCACAGCAATGCTATTAAAAAACAGCAGCAGACAATTCCAAAGAGAAACATCTACAGGCTAATAGAAAATAGCATAATAGAAATAGAAACATATATTTTAAGAGTTTGCATATTGTCATAGGTATCATATAACATGAAACATTTAAGGAAGAAATATCCTTGTACTATTTGATATGTACTATTAATACTAAATGTTGACTATTATAAAGACATATTCTATTATTTTTTATATCTGGTATGCAGATTGAAGATGTGCATTAATGTCCCCATTCCATGCTCATTTGTTGCCTGCAAAAAGCAAATGTGGATATTAGAAGAGGCATATTTGTTTATACTAGAGTATTGACTTAATAGTAACATGCTTAGAGTTATAGAGTATAGGGAAATATTTTACCTTCCTTTGAAAGATTTGTTTATTCTTGAAGATCGTTGACATTAATGATGACGTTGTTATGGTTCAACGTGAAGCGCCCCCTTGTTGTGAAATCTCGTAACATGAAGATTATGCCTGATTTGTCTTCAATGTATTCTTCATAGGTGGTGTTGTACAAGTCAGGTAGTAACATTTGCACAATGGATTTACCCGCAAAGCAATGTATTATTTGTTTGTTTTCAGATATCAGCATGGTTTTTAAGAAAGGGCAGAATATGTAGGGCACATCATCATTGCACCTAGCACAAAAGGCAACTTGGTCTTCTAGTGTTCCATAATTTTCAAACTTGAAGTTGCACTTGGGACAAAATGCATGGAAGGGATTGGACAAAGGGTTGGCAACTTTTAAAATTCCCTGTATCTAAAACATATATTGAAACAGTATTGTTATGTATGGAAGAGAATTTATTAAAAAAAATTGCAATGTTACAATTTTGAAATGATTACCTGAAATGGTGTTTGGAAGAGTCTTTGTAGCCTTTCCATTGTTCTTTTGTTGTTTAGTTTGCAAATATATGTTGCTTTGACGGTTTTGAAGGTGTTTTCTGACTCTTTTTGTCTTACAATATTTTTGAATAACATTGGTGGGAACTTGTCTTCTCGCACTTGGTTTTCTATTTCTAAGAACTGGTGCGTGAAACTCTCATGTAACTGTAACTGTTTAGCAATGGTATGCAAATTAGATATTAATCTATGGATTGTAATGGTAGAGAGAAGTAAGAAATAATTGTAAATTTTTTTAGGAGAAGTGTATGAAGTATTTATGTACCTGTGCTTTGTCCATGTCTGAATCACCATCTTTGATTTCAAGTAGGAAGTATGATGTTCTTTTTGTGGAGATAACAAGTGCAGCAACTATCCCAATGGGATAGTTATTTGTTGTTGTAAGTAATTGTTGAATTGTCATCTCTGGTATGAACTTATATTCTTCACATAGGCGGGGAATGATGTCAATTATACTTGTATCCTACAAAATTATAATGCAGTCACAGTCACCATGGTCATAATCTGTTTTGTGTGCAATTTGGAAATTTGATATGTATATTGCAGAGCCTGGAATAATTTTGTCTTCATGTTCTTTGATAAGATGGCCAGTAACATTTAGAGTAATTGTCATTTCAGCTTTATGATCTGTCAAATCTGCACGAAGCAATTCACGTGATTGGTTGGCTTTGTCGAGGTTGGATTTGTACACCACAATAATGTCACCTTCAAAAATGTTTCCAGCTTTTCGGGCATTTAGATCCTCAATGGATATGCAATGGGGACTTGCAATTTTTGATCTGTACAAAATATAATAAAGAAGCTTGAGTATTTGAAAAGTGAATTAGCATAGTGGAAATTGATTATATGCCTTTTGATTACCTTTTGGGTGTTTCTGCTTTTGTTCTTGTTTCTTTTTTTGTTGTCCTCTTGCTGCTTTCCATTGTTGTCCTGCAATAAAATTTAAGGGTGTTGGATTGTAAGCAATAAAATTGTAGTAATCTTTGTTAGATATCATGTAGAATAATATTTTTGAACAATAAGGGAATAATTGGTTTTCCTTGCAATTTTGAAAAAGATTATTTGGCTTTTGTAGAGATGTAGTACTATATTAGTTAAACATTTTGAAAGAAGCATAGAATTTTCAATGAAGGATGTTAGTTTAGATAGGTGGTGTATATTAGAAATAATGATAGAAATGTAGTGATGGTTTAGAAAGCAATGAATATTTATATATGGTTAGTGAGAATGAAGAGTGTAGTAATTTTGTTCATTAGGATAAAGATTAATGAAAGTGGCAAGGTGATCAGTCCAGTATGCTTCCAATTTGTAGGTGGAAGATGCATATTTGTTTGAATTACACCAGACATGGTCGATTAGTGGTTTGTTTAGAGTGTGTGTTTGGTTTATTATGAATTGTATTTTCTTATTTTGCATATGGTCAGACAGTAATTTTTTTTTTTTTTATTTCTATATTCATGTCAATGTTGAAGTCACCTATAATATAAATGATGTTTGGTGTGGTTATATGTGTAAGTATCATATCGAGCATTGTTAGGACTTCTGATATTGGAGTGTTTGGTCTTGCATAAATGTTACAAACATTTAAGGGAAAGTCAGTTTGAGTTATTGTTATTGTCAAGGCTTCAATGTTTGTTGTTGTATGTTGCTTTGTTTTAGATATAGTTAATTTCTTTTTAGCTAAAGTGAGTATGCCATGTATGTTCCATAGAGCAAAGGAATTGAAATCTTGGAATATATTGTTAGTTTCATATGGATGCATATGTGTTTCTTGCAAGCATAAGATATCAGATGCCATTATGTCATGGTCATTTAGAATGTCAGTTATATGTGCACATAAGCTACGAGAGTTCAATGTGCAAATACGAATTTGTGGGGTGTTATTAGCAAGTTTTTTTTCATTTTCAAATATCCATTGTGCATTTGTTTCAAGGCGTTGCATTTCAAGGACTATTTTTTTCTTCACTTTGAAATTTTTAGCAGTTAGAGGTTTGAGCAAGAACAAAGATTTGATTATTTTGTTTGTGATAGTGCTGTGTAGGTTATTCCATGTTGTCTAATACCTATTGGATCAAAAGCTAGACCATCCATTGTAAGTCCTTGAGATCGATGTATAGTTCTTGCACATGCTAACTGTATTGGAAATTGTTTTCTAATTGTAAATTTTCTTTTATTGATTGATGTGTGGAGCGGCCTAGAAATGCGAAGTATAGGTACCCAATCTTTGTCAATGTTTTGTGTATAATAGTGTGCCTATTTTTTGATTTGTTGTTGGCCAATTTTAGAGTCATTAAATTTGATCCAAACTATATCTAATTCATTGTGTTTTGTATATGCTTTGAATATTCCATCTGATCCATTGACTAGACCATCTTGTGTATTGTAGTTTCCAGCATATATTTCAACAAGTATGTTTGGTTTAAGACATATTTGAGTTGGTAAAATTGCTGTATGAGTATATGATCTTATTCCTTCATAGTTATCTTCATGTTCATCCTTTGCATCTAATACAATGGTATCTCCAGGAATTGCTAATAGCATTTTGTTGTTGTGTTCATCAACATCCTTTCTTCTATAGAAGAGGAAAGGGAATGTTGGGTCCATTGGTGGTGGACGTAAGCAACTGTGGTTAAGATAATTTAAATCATCAATTGTATGTGACCCGACACGAATCCTATTGAGAATTGCTATGAATTTTTGATCTGTTTGTCGCATGGTGGAGACCAAAGAATAACACTTTATATTATCATTCCAAAAATTATATGGCATAAGTTCTGAAGTTGTTGGTTTATTTTTGAATACAATAGAGTCGAGTACGGGTTGTGCTTGGTAAAGGTCTCCACAAAATATTGTATCAAGGTTTGCAAAGTATGCGATTGGCATTTGCATTATATCTCGTAGGCGCTTGCCAATATAGCGTAGAAATGTTGAACCCACCAATGAAATTTCATCTATGAGAAGGAGTCGTAGTTGTTGATAGTGCTTTGACATTGTATCCAAAGTTTCAGTATTCAATGGAATGAATTCTGATTTGTTGAAAGGTATGTGGAATGCTGAGTGTAATGTTACTCCACCTATGTTGTATGCTGCTTTTCCTGTATAAGCAGTGACTAGTCCTTTAGGCTTGTCAGGGTCGTTGTCAATACTATTACTGTATATGCGGAGAAGTGCCTGGTATATGGCTTTTGCAGTCAAAGTCTTGCCAGTTCCAGCTCCACCTATCAGGAATAAGTGTAGTGGGGTTTTCATATCTTTCATTTTTTTCAATACAATGTCCTTTACAATTGCTTGTTTCTCTTTGTTTAACATTTGTCGTAATTTGTAGTATTCATTGTTTTCCATTATTTGAGGGTGTTGAATAATTTGAATTGTATTAAGGGTTTTACTATTTAAGTTGATGCGATTGATTGTTTGAAAATCTACTTGTATGTCATATTGTTCTTGATCTTTCTTATTGCGTGTAATGAAATAGTTATTGGAATTGCTGTCATCTTTAGCATTTAGCTCATCTATTGCTTTTTCAATGTCACCCCATCCACAGTGGACATTGTAATTGAAGTTTGCACGGTTAAGTTGAATTGTTTTCTCATGGTGTATGTAAGCATCTTTCCATGTACTAAAATGATGTTTCAATGTATTCTCATGTATCGTGAAGGGGACATAGAGTAGTAATTGTTCTCTATAATGATTTTCTAGATCAACATGTTTATTGAAATTGATAAATCGTATATCATTTGATTTTTCTTTTGGTTTGATTCTATTTCCGTTCTTATTGTATTTTGCTACAAATTCAGCAAGACATACACCCAAAATATGTGGAGGGCGTTTTACATAATAGTCTATTAAAGATTTACAAATTACATTTTCGGAATCATCTGGTTCTTTGGCTATATGTTTTACCGATTTCAAAACAAAGGTGCGATCATTTTCAGGCCTTGTGTCAATAAATACACATTTTCTAGAGCTATAGTTTAGTGGGAGGGATAAGGCAATGTGAGCTGCTTGTTGTGAGGACATTTGTTGCAAATTTAGTAAAGCATTTCCAAGTCTACTTATCATTTTTATTGCATCTATATTGTTATGTTGGTGGTCTGTACGTATTCTTTTAAATGCCCGTGTCATTGATTTGTCAACTTTTGTCATGTAAGAGCTACAGTACATTGCTGCTGCATATGCATTGAGAACAAATTGTGCATCTGTATTTGCTTTCCATAATTGTGGAATTTTCTTTGCAAAACTATTGTTCCATATTTGCGATGGTTTTCTTTGTAATAGTAGTGTGGGTCTATGGAGTGTTGATCTAATAGCCATGATATAGTTCTCCTCATCGATATCCATTTCATCTAGGAACATTTGAAAAGAGAATGTTGTTTCATATGTTGCTTTCTCCAAGTTTGAGAAGATTTTGTTGGCAATTGAAATTATATTTTCATTTCTCTCTTCCAATGGATCAAGTATTATAGTTTTCTCGATTGGTGGGAAGGGGAAATTGTATTTGCATGTGGATTTTTTTGTCTTTCTACATTGCTTTGTATGATGATGCTTGTGTAATATGGCTATATGAGGTTGCAGATGTTCTGTGCTACAAGTTATGTACTTATCTATAAAGTCTATAATATTTGCATTGTTATCTTTGCCATAGATAGGTGCATTTTTAATCCATACAAGGAAGTGATCGTGTTCGTTTCCACGATTTTGGAATTCAGTTACTGAGAAATAGTCTAAGACATTTCCAAAGAAAGAATCATCTGTAAATATTAATCTTTTGATTGCATTTATTCTATGTCTATAGTAACGTGCACAAGTAATTGGATCTTTTTTGATGAGGTTGAATTTATGATTTTGATTTTGGCTATAAGCTTCATGTTCTTCTGATCTTGATTTATGTGTACTATGTAATTGTTCAAGTGTATTACATAAAGGATCCCAATTTTGTTCTGCACTAGTAAATGTAAGAAAAAAAGTAGGAGGTCCTAGTTGTCTTATCATTGCAAATACATTTTTTTTAAGTTGTTGTAAATAATCTGGCGATGTTCTTATCCTTTTGAAATCAATATAGCCAATATCTGATTTAAGTATCTTCTCTAGGTTAGGTTTGTGTTTGACATCTTTAGCTACTAGCTTTCTTCCTTGCAATTGACCTTTACGAATTCTTATCCACATTGTAGACATTACTTGTTGTATAAGTATTTTAATGGTCTTGAAAAATAAGTTTGTTATGTGATAGGCAAATTGTCTATTTGAATGTAGCAATTCCCATTGTGCAATTTTTTGGTATGTGAATTTTTTGACAATGTCATCATCACGTGGATTGCCATAAAATAGTGTAGGGAAATTCATCTCTTCAGAATACTTATCTTTGAATATTCCAATAGGAGAATTATCTTATGCAGGTGCTATTTCGATAATTTTGTCTTGCATTGTATGTATAGATCTAGATTCAGTGAATCCATGGATTAAAGATTCAGAGGGGTGTTGATTGTCTGTATCACTTTCTGATTCAGTTTCCATTGAACTTTGTTCATTGCTTTTTTCATTTTGATCATTGATTTGGAATGATTCTTCCCAATCTTTTTTAATTTCAACCTTTTCTAATTTGTAAAGCATTGTTTTGCTTAATTGGGCTAATGCATGCATGATATTATGTGGTCGCACCATGCCTTTTTGGAATGCATTTTTGTATTCTAATCGTCTTTTAAGAGCGATAGCAATTGTTGATGTGTCGTTAATAGATTGTGGTAGTGCCTTCTGTATAATGGTCATGTTGACTGGTACATTAATGATGGAACCAATTAATCCTAGTTGAGATCTTTTGTATCCTAGTTCCCAAATTTGAGCAAATGCAATTCTAAGTGAGACAAGTCGTTCTTCTAATTGTGATAGAGTTTGTACATATTTTAAGGGTTTGTTTGTTCGAATATTATGTGGTGTAGCATATTTAGGAAGCATGCATTGTTTCAATG
>VDFB02072403.1:0-15345 GCA_007258455.2 Sequoia sempervirens
AAATAAGCCACACCCAAACGGACAATGGGCTAGCCAAAGAGGGGTCAATAGCTCAGTTGGTAGAGCACTCCAACAACAAATAAAAGGTCCCAAGTTTGAGTCCTAGCTGGTCCTTAAGAGTTGTAGCTCAACATGTGGTATCAAAGCCATGCTAGGAGCCCCAAGCACCTGCAGTGTGGCTTAAGGGGAGAAGGGTCTTGGAAATAAGCCACACTCAAACTAACGATGGGCTAGCCAAAGAGGGGCCAGTAGCTTAGTTGGCGGAGCACTCCAATAGCAACTAGAAAGTCCTAGGTTCAATTCCTAGCTAGCCTATATGAGTTGTAGCTCAACATGTGGATCAAAGTCTGGTTAGGAGCCAAGCACCTGCAATGTGGCTTAAGGGGGGTCTTGGAAATAAGCTACACCTGGACCGACAATGGGCTGGCCAAAGAGGGTTCAATAGTTTAGTTGGTGGAGAACTCTAGCAACAAATGGAAGGTCCTAGGTTTGAATCCTAGCTGGTCCATATGAGTTGTAGCTCAACAATTCTCCCTTGATGTCTTCAACTCCTCTAAGGGTGAGCAAGGATTGCTCTTCTTGGAACATCGCCTTCACCTTAGATCTTGAATTCACAAAAATCTTGTAGGTATCAACTGCACCATATCCCATATAAAATGTGCAACCATCCTTGTTCATACAAATGTCCCCAAACTCCTCCAAGAAAGGGGAGTTCTAAGATTTAGAGTAAATTTAGTGTGAAATAAATCCCAAAAGGGTTTGGTTTCTAGGTATCTCAATAAATACAAGAAAAAAGGTTTCTATTTTTCCACATATAAAATATGGAATACTGGCCATTCGAATCTTTTCCTTGACTAACAACCCCAATTAGAACATCAAACATCCTGCACTTTATACCAAATATGAAGAGTTGCAGCCCCATTCTTAGGAGTTTACCCACATTGAATTTCTCCAAGTTGAATTCTAATGTTACTCCCTCTTTTTATGCGTGTTAGGTTCATTTAGTTGCTTAATTTCATTTTATGCATCTAGCTCACATATTCAAACATGTCAGAAAGAATATAACTCAAATGTTCAGCTGATCACAAGCATGGTTCTTGTTTAAGACAGCAAGTAGGATTAAATTTCATTCATATGCAATTGAAAGAATCGGCACACTTCATTCATATACAATTGAAAGAATCGGCACACTTCTTCATCCATATACAATCAAAAGAACCAGCACACTTCTTTACTAGACCATTGTCTTTGAACTTTGTCAATTGGAAAGATCACATGTTAGTAGTAGCATCAATGGGATGTAAAATCTAATGTGTAAGCACTGTAGATACATATGTGAGCATGTACATAATTGCATAATGGATATGGAATGTAGATGGCGTTCATATCTGTAACAAACATCAGTTTGCACCCTTATGTATGTCCATTTGGAACAGCACATAAGTTTGCACCCTTATGTATGTCCATATTGGTGAATCATTCATGGGAGTATCTAGGCTTATTACAGATCAATGAATGGCCATTATGTTATCTATGAACTCCAGAAGTTAATTGATTATATATCAACCTTATTGAGACTGTACTACAATACAAAAATATGCACTACAGTCAATAAGTATAAGAATGATGAATTTGGCCTCTACAGGCCAATTCCCTAAGTGGTTCACTAGCCTCATCACTCAATGTTATAACAGTTGATGCTCCAGGGTCCAGATCATCTATTGATGAAATAAGAGCTTCCTAAGTTAAAGTGCTCAGATTTTCTATGCCTTGTGACATTAGAAAACAACTTATTGTTGGGCATTTTGCTAATGTTAATTTTCCTTGCCTTGGCTGAAAAGAACCAATGAAAGAGGCAATGAACAGCATAGAAACCTTCAAACTCCCTACTTTGAACCTTTTAATGGTTAAGTCTTAGAGCTCTCAAGAGAACATAGAACCAATGTTGGAATGCCTGGCCAAGCACTCCACCAGGCCAAAATTTTAGTTTCTGGGGATGTTATTTGGCTTTTGCTCTCTGTAAAAGATCTTTGATAATATGTAGTGAAAAATGTAGAGCAGAAGATTTCATCTTGATTCACTTACCAATTTGCAAATATGTTGGCAGCTACAGGGTATTATTTATCATGTTGCTTGCAGTATTTTGGCCTACACATTTTACATTAAGCTTACTTGACTACTTAGATTGCTTATATGATATCAACTAAGACTGCAAAGAGATTCCCTCAATTAAGATGGGATATAAATTTCTCCTTAAGAGAAACCAGATAAAGGGTTGATAATGTAGAAATCAAGGACCTGGCACATAGTACAAAATTGTTTTCTCTGGCATTTCACAACAAAGAGACATGGAGAGTGCTTATTATGCACAATATATTGGAGCAGTCACTAATGGGAACATTTCTTGGAATAGCATTCAGTCATATGATTTGCATACTACTCTGACGCCAATGAATGTTCAGAGAAGCCTGTGTTTTTCAGTGACTGCTAACTATAAAACTACTTAATTAGAAGAAGATTCCATTTGTAATTTCTGCTAGTTTAAAGAGAATTAGCTTAATTAGATAAGATACAATTACTTATTTCAACTACATTTAAGTTAAATCATTTATTTCACGGAAGATTCCATAAGAAATTCTGTGGTAAACTCAATCCAAACCAATTATATCATAGAAGATTGCAGTAGCAAGTTCAGCAAAATTTAAGTCAATTCAATCATTTAGAGAAGATATGATTAGTTATTTATGTTAAATTAAGTCAAATAATTTATGTCAGAAGATTCTACCAGTAATTTTTGCCAAATTTAAATTGAATCACTTATTTGGAAGAAAATACTTTATTAAGTCAAATTGCTTAGTTTGCAGTGATTCCATTAGTAACACCTGCCAAAGTAAAGTCTAATGACTCTAATCGCTTAATTATTGAAATTTCCATTTAGTAATTCTGGCTGAATTTACATCAAGTCACTTTCTTGAAGAAGATTCTACATTTAAAGCTGCTAGATTTAAGTAAGCATGCTTATTTCCTGATAATTTCCATTAGCAGTTTTTGGCTAAATGTAAGTCAACTTAGTGATTTAGCAGAAATATCATGAGTAGTTTCCGCTAGACTTAAATCAAAAAAATCATTTCACAGAAGATCCAATAAAATTAAAAATAAGTCTTGTTAGGAATCTATTAGTGCTCAGTTTGTTATGTGTCAGGTACGAGTTGTTTTAACAACTCACTAAATCTAGAATGCAGGTAAAACCATAAAACCGTACAAAGGAATTTCAATCCTTTATAATATGTAATGGTTTGAATGATTTATGATGAATACAAGCATAATACATTTGTGATCTGCACTAAAAATCAATATGGTATCAGAGCCACGCTATTTTTTTGTACCTATTATTAGTGATGAGGAGAAAATATAGGCTTGATTTTCTCAGAGCTAGCATAGGCCTTGCACTATTATTGAATGTCTGAAGGCATGCCAATCAAATTGCTTGGTAGCCACTTCAAGGAGCTTCCTGTTATTGACAGATCAGTTGAAGAGAAATCTAAGGAGAAGGAGCACTGCAAGCATATTGTCCAAGCCGTTAAGCATAGGTTAGAGAATTTGCAGAATCAAGAGAACATGTGAAGATCAGATCAAAACAAAGCCAGTTGCAGCCTTCATAAGGGAAAATATTCACAGATTGATCGCAGCTTTGCAAGGGCGAGTTCTATAAGGTTGCAGAAGTGTAAGGAAAGAGCTGTAGCTCTCATTCACATTCCCTATAATAAACCTTTTTATTGTCAGGCTGAGCATTCTCGTGACACGCATAGGAGGAGTAATTTGGTTCTGACATTTGTCTCCATCGCTGTATTGTGGGCGTTGACCATGTCGCGGAGGAAGCCCTGCGAGTTGTAGAGTAGGTTGGAGATTTCAAAGTGGTGTGAGAGCCGAATGTGGAGCTTCAAATTTTGAATAGTTGTCCTGATTTCTTCATCTCATAATGGTTTGCTATCATCCACGCATGCAGGTTTGAAGAGGGTTTTAACATTCTCTTTCATCTCTTTTCTGCTTGCTTGAGCTGAAGTGATAGGTGCATCCCATGAGTAAGTTGTTAAATGAACTGATATTCCTTCACTTTGATTGCTCATAATAGTAGTTGGCTGAGATTTGCATCATCAGGAAAATGCACTTGATAAGAAAGAATATCATTCTATTGAAAATTTGTTACTCTGAAGTTTAGGATTACTACTTGCATCATCATCTTCTTCATGAAGTTACAATAGATGCTTCACTAAGTGCTCAAGAGAGACGGGTGCAAGAAGTAGTGATTTTAGGTGTTAGTGATTCAATAAAATTTTGTGAAGGTTGTCATGGATAAGTTAAGTTTCATCGAGAAATTTGAAGATAGAGATTTTCATACATGGGAAATACAAATGCAGTTACATTTGATAGAAAAAGATCTATGGGATGAAGAATATGTGTTTTAGATAAACTCAACCTTGGAGTTAGGAGGCAAAGGAGGAAGGAGGGCACTCAATGTCTTCTCGTCAGTCACCAACGACGGAGCCGCTTATCAGCTTTGGTGGCATTTTGTTTTGTGATGTGTGCTTATATTTTCAATGTTTCTAATAATTGGAAATTCCACAACACAGGGGGGAATATAACATCAATATTCCATATCTAGTGGTAGTGAAAATTTCCTTTGTTGTTGGAGATTGAGTGGTACAATCAATAATAGTTGCTATTTCTAGTCATGTGTTTGTTATTTCCTTATGTAACCTCCTCGTGTAAAATATTGTAATGAACAAAAGCACTAGTGAAATGTAGTTCATGGATCTTGAAAAGGTTAGTGGTGATCCAGAAAACCATATGAGGTGAATGGATGAGTGAGTTCCTGTTCGTGTTCAGGTTTGTGGTAAATGTTAATGTTATAGCAGCTTCGGTAGCTTCTTCCAGTTCACTCATTCCGTGGAAGTCCTAAATTGAATATAGCCGTTGGCTATTCAATTTACCTTTATTGCTTTGTGTTCCATGCTTCGGCCGACATGAATGAATTCATTTAA
The DNA here is from genome assembly GCA_007258455.2 of Sequoia sempervirens. Classification (NCBI taxonomy): domain Eukaryota; kingdom Viridiplantae; phylum Streptophyta; class Pinopsida; order Cupressales; family Cupressaceae; genus Sequoia; species Sequoia sempervirens. The sequence goes on from VDFB02072403.1 coordinate 5,043, forward strand.
ATATTCTTCTAGGCCGACATCACTAAAAAGATATGAGATCTTTTTAAGAGGCCGACATAAAGGATTTCGATTCATATACATATGGACAGTTATTCATTCATTTCGTCATTGAAAAAAAGGCTCCTTCCAGATCCGTCATTCTCAAGTGCGAAGATAATAGAGAAGCTCGACTCAAGCAAATGTGAATACTTACTTCAAGTGCGATCAGTTCACTACATGCGTATAAGTAACTGCAAATCATCACTATCGATTGTGTCAAGCCTCGGACTATGCCAAAGATCAATGCGAACTCTGAGATCCAAGTGCGCATACACCAGTGATCAGTGCGAACTCAGAGATTCATGTGCGCATTCACCAGTTCAGTGATTTCATTCAAGGACGATCTCTCAGTGATCTAATCTCGAAGTTCCAGTTTGGTTCTATCAAGTGTTGTCAAAGTCTGAGAATTGAAGAACACAGTACTAAGCAAACTTTGTTAGATCTGCATTCTATTTTATCAGGTGTGATCTAGGGCTTGATATCTGTTATTGGTCTTGTGTTAGACCTTATTGTATTTTGTAAATCTACTACTGTTGTATCAAATATAAGAGAGATCTTTGTTGCTGGGTTTTTCTCCCTCAAGAGGAGGGTTTTCCCAGGGTATATGCTGTGTCACTTTGCCTGATTTTGATTTAATTTTCTGTGCATTTACTTTTGATCACATAATTTAACATGGTATCAGAGCGGGTTTGAGGATCGTGATCAGATTATTGCACTCAGCTCATCTCATTTGTTCAGCTTGTCAAAATGGTGTATGATCTGAAGGTTGAAGGTTCAAGCAATTCCATGTCTCATTCAGCATTATCAAGCTGTATACCTTCCAACTCCAGCACCTGGATAATCGACAATGGTGCCTCCCGCCACATAACCGGATTCAAGGAGCACTTATCCAATTTGGTGGAAAAGGAATCTGCTGATCAAGTCATCATTGGAGATGATGCCACCTACTCCGTAAAGGGAATTGGAACCTCCACACTTCACTTGGATTCCGGCATATCGTTTCAATTGAGTAATGTGCTTTATGTTCCCGGAATCAAGCGTAATCTTATTTCTATTTCAGCCTTGGAAGATAAAGGATATCAAGTTGCCTTCTCCAAAGGCAAAGTTCTAGTGTGGATGCAGAATTCTAACTTCAAGGATGCTCAAGTAATTGGAGTTAGACATGATAACCTCTACAAGGTTTGCTCACATCCTCTACAAGCATTGGTTCATGACTCTTCCAGTCTTTGTGATCTTTGGCATCGAAGATTGGCTCACTTGCACTTCCGAGCTCTACCCATTATGGAGAAGATGGTGACGGGCCTTCCTAAATTCAACCCGGAGCACGAAGGTACATGCAAGGGCTGCGCATTAGGTAAGAACATAAAAGCCCCCTTTCATAGTAGAGAAAATAGATCTAAGTGTATTTTAGACCTAATTCATTCTGATTTATGTGGTCCTATGTCTGTTCCTTCTTCGAGTGGTTTTTTGTATTATGTTCTCTTTATTGATGATCACTCTAGGAAGACTTGGATTTATTTTTTGAAATCTAAAGAATCTGAGGAAGTACTGGATAGGTTTAAAGAGTTTAAAGCTTTAGTAGAAAATCTTTCTGGTAAACGAATTAAGGTTCTCAGATCTAACAATGGTGGAGAATACACCTCTAGTAGTTTTCGAAACTTTTGTACTGATGCAGGGATTAAGAGGGAGCTCTGTGTTCCCTATAATCCACAACAAAATGGTGTTGCCGAAAGGAAGAACAGGACAATTGTGGAAGCAGCAAAGGCCATGATTCATGATCAAGATTTACAAACCTTCCTATGGGCAGAAGCTTCTAGGACAGCAGTATATGTTCAGAATAGATGCCCTCATAAGATCTTGGAGAATATGACTCCAGAAGAAGCCTTTTCAGGGAAGAAGCCTGAAGTCAGCCATTTGAGGATCTTCGGTTGTCCTGTCTATGTTCATATTCCCAAAGAAAAGAGAACCAAACTGGAACCTTCTGGCAAGAAGGGAATCTTTGTGGGCTACAGTGAGACATCAAAAGCTTACAGAATTTACATTCCAGGGCAGAAGTTGATAGAGATCAGTAGGGATGTCACATTCGAGGAAGATGTTGCATTCAGGAGATCCAGAGGGATTCATATGGAGATTGATAATGAAGAGTCTCCTCAGGGCATGGAGGTTGACCATACTCCTGAGATGCAGAGGGAGACAATGGAACCAAAGGAAGATTTTGATCCAGTTGAACCCTTGGAACCTACTGATGGGCCTACTGACATTGCTATTGGGAGGAAGAGACCTCTATGGGCTAGTCGCACTATGCAAGAGGCTGAAAACTTTGCAGCTCCTAGAGGCACATTCAGAGAAAGCAAAAGGCCACATAAGTTCTCTAGTTATGTTGCCTTAATGAGTCAGATTATAGAATCTGAGCCTTCCTGTTTTGAGAAAGCATCCAGTCTTCAAGTCTGGAGAGATGCTATGACAGAGGAGTATCAGTCAATTCTCAAGAATGATGTTTGGGATATCGTTCCTAGACCCAAGGGCAAGTCTGTGGTATCTTCTAAATGGCTATTCAAGATTAAACATGCTGCAGATGGAAGCATTGAGAAGTACAAGGCAAGATTTGTGGCTCGAGGGTTTTCTCAGAAAGAGGGAGTTGACTATGATGAGACCTTTGCTCCTGTTGCTCGCTACACTTCTGTCTGAACCATCATTGCTATTGCTGCATCTAGAGGATGGAAGATTCACCAGATGGATGTGAAGACAGCTTTTCTCAATGGAGTAATTGAGGAAAAGGTTTACATAGAGCAACCTGATGGATTTGAGATTCATGGGAAGGAGTCACATGTTTGCAAGTTGAAGAAGGCCCTATATGGTCTTAAGCAGGCTCCTCATGCATGGTACGAAAGGATTGATCAGTATCTATCAAGCCTGGGTTTCTTGAAGAATGATGCTGATTCAAATCTCTACTTCAAGGTAATCAATGGTGATGCATTAATTTTGGTTTTATATGTTTATGATCTAATCCTTACTAGAGAAGATCACCTGATTCTTGAATGTAAGAAGGATTTAACTTCTGAATTTGAGATGAAGGACCTTGGGCTCATGCATTACTTCCTTGGTTTAGAAGTCTGGCAGAGGCCAGACAGTATGATTTTAAATCAAGGGAAGTACACCATTGACATATAGAGATTTGGCATGATGGTTACCAAAATCCATATCCTCCATAGGAATGATATTCATAAATTGAAGGAGGCTGCTGACTAGTTCCGGACTTGGTGGATCGTTATCTGAAGACGGTGATTGGATCATGATGTATCTAGTTAACACTAGGCGACATTGCTATGCGGTGAGTGTACTTACCGGTTATAATGTGATCGAGAGGCAATTTGTTGCAGCTAAACATATCCTGAGATACTTGCGTGGCACAGTTGGATATGGGTTGAAGTATACTTCAGATGCAGACTTGGAGTTACTTGGTTTTACTGATTCCAATTGGGCAGGCTGTGTCACGGATCGGAAGAGCACCTCTGGCTGTTGCTTCAGTTTGGGTTCTGCTATGATTTCCTGGTGTAGCAGGAAGCAATCTTCTGTAGCATTGAGTACCGCTGAGGCTGAATATATTGCAGCTTGCATGGCAACTCGAGAAGCAGTGTGGCTTCGTAAGCTCCTTGCAGGATTGTTTGAACAATCAATGGAGCCCGCCATTATTCATTGTGATAATCGAGTTGGTATTGTGAAGCTTTTACTACGTCAATCACGTGTGTGAGGAACCAAGCATGTTGAGATCAAGTACCACTATATCCAAAGATGTAGTGCTGCCGAAGGATTGCAGGTTGAGGTACATGCTTAGCGATGAAGCCCGGGGCGGCGGATATTCTCACCAAGCCTCTGTAGGGGCAAGTTTAGGTGTACTTTCGAGACAATGCGGTATGGTGGAGAAATCCCGACCTTGGCGAGTATGAGTCTCGATGTCGGTGAGCCTTGCTTGAGTTCTTCTACGTGAGAGAAGTTGAGGGTGAAATCCCTTGTTAATGCATTTTTTCCTTGCATGGAAGAATTTGAGGTGTTGAAAACCCTCGTTTCCACCCTCTGAGAGAGAGGAGTCATGGTGATCGGATGTCATGTGTGCGACTCCATGACATATCTTGTACTTGTGTTTCACCCTCTGAGAGAGTCATGGTGAAAGTCACTTGAGGTGACAACATCACGCAAGTGATGAACACTTGTACTTACAATTGCACATTCTTCTGTGACAGAAGAATTTGAGGTGAAAGCCCTCATCTCCACCCTCTGAGCTGAGTCGTGGTGGATGTCATGTGTGTGACTCCATGACAACATCACATGAGAGAGTCCGTGATGATCCTGCTGTACTCGTGTTTCACCCTCTGAGAGAGTCATGGTGAAAGTCACATTGAGGTGACACCATCACGCAAGTGATGAACACCAGTACTCAACCATGTGATGGTTGATATCACATAGAGGTGATATATATCTCTCTTTACATTTGATTGCAGGCAATGGTGGCAGATGAGCTCCATATGGAGCCGATTTGTTCTTGCAGCTGGAAGTTCTCTCCCTAGCTGAGAGGGAGTGTTAATGTTATAGCAGCTTCGGTAGCTTCTTCCAGCTCACTCATTCCGTGGAAGTCCTAAATTGAATATAGCCGTTGGCTATTCAATTTACCTTTATTGCTTTGTGTTCCATGCTTCGGCCGACATGAATGAATTCATTTAAATATTCTTCTAGGCCGACATCACTAAAAAGATATGAGATCTTTTAAGAGGCCGACATAAAGGATTTCGATTCCTATACATATGGACAGTTATTCATTCATTTCATCATCGAAAAAAAAAAAGGCTCCTTCCAGATCCGTCATTCTCAAGTGCGAAGATAATAGAGAAGCTCAACTCAAGCAAATGCGAATACTTACTTCAAGTGCGATCAGTTCACTACATGCGTATAAGTAACTGCAAATCATCACTATCGATTGTGTCAAGCCACGGACTATGCCAAAGAACAATGCGAACTTTGAGATCCAAGTGCGCATACACCAGTGATCAGTGCGAACTCAGAGATTCATGTGCGCATTCACCAGTCCAGTGATTTCATTCAAGGACGATCTCTCAGTGATCTAATCTCGAAGTTCCAGTTCGGTTCTGTCAAGTGTTGTCAAAGTCTGAGAATTGAAGAACACAGTACTAAGCAAACTTTGTTAGATCTGCATTCTATTTTATCAGGTGTGATCTAGGGCTTGATATCTGTTATTGGTCTTGTGTTAGACCTTATTGTATTTTGTAAATCTACTACTGTTGTATCAAATATAAGAGAGATCTTTGTTGCTGGGTTTTTCTCCCTCAAGAGGAGGGTTTTCCCAAAGTATATGCTGTGTCACTTTGCCTAATTTTGATTTAATTTTCTGTGCATTTACTTCTGATCACATAATTTAACAGTAAACCTATGTGAAAACCATGAAAGGTTGATGAGAGGTGCCTTTTGTTTGAATCAAGATCGTGAGCCAGAAGAGTTGGGCATACTGCAGTTAAAAGTGTGAAATTTTTTACCATGCTCGCACTAAGGGGAGAATGTTAGGAAATCTATTAGTGCTCAGTTTGTTATGTGTAAGGTACGAGTTGTTTTAAGTTTTTAACAACTCACTAAATCTACAATGCAGGTAAAACCATACAACAGAATTTCAGTCCTTTATGTATGTAATTGTTCGAATGAATTATGATGAATACAAGCATAATACATTTGTGATCTGCACTAAAAATCAATAAGTCTAAACACTGTAAACTAAAACCAAAATCGATGGATCTATGACACTCAAATCTAATCTATTCTGCAAAAGTATTCTTATTAAATTCTTTATTTTCTTTACTCCAATCTATGCTGCAAAAGTAAGTCTAACTAAAGCCTCACTTTCCTTTACGCTTTTGACATTTTTAACCCTGAGGGAAGAATAGTTACCAGGTGTCATGGACATTTCCTTAACTTTCCTTTCATAACAGGTCATCTTTACCACATTATTTTTATCCTTGGGCGATTCAGGGGCTCTGAGCCAGCTGTGGCTCGAAGCTAGGCCTTTTGCCGGAAAATGCCAAGTATCTACCAGTAGGCCTAGCTCAGTGGACGTACCAAATTCTACCTAATACAGCAACATTTATCCTTACATAGACCAAAACAACTTAAACGATAAAATAATCTCAAAACAAATCCAGGTGTGAAAGGAAAAATATATATATCAAACAAGTCACGGAAGAAAACACAAATACATTTAAAGAGACATTAAACAATAAACAAATAAAATTTTGCAGATCTGCAAATAACAAGGATTTGGAAGATTATTGTTTTCAAAACAGAGAATAAACTTATCCAACAAAGAAAAGTTGGAAGAAGTACATACTTCTGGGACGATAATTTGTTCAGTCTCAACATTCTCCATGCTCAGCAATCTGTTGCCGGTGCTTTCGCCAGCCATGCCACCTGAGCTGGCAATAAATTGTGGGCGCGCTTCGGGAGCCATGGCTGATAAAAATAATGAGGAGTTATTTAACCTTGAATTTTGAGGTGGTGATGCTCAAGATTTGAATACTGTCTCACAGTCACAATTTTCAGAGATCCCAATAGCAGAGAAATTCAACAGAATATAAATAATCATCCTCACACAAGTCAAATCAAAATGATTGAAACTGATACTTAAAGCAATTTTATGTATATTCAGTGTTCACACAAATAATCCTAATAACTCGTCACATAATCAAACAATACTGACTACATAAATGATAGAAAAGAAATACTTACTACGACAGAGAAAATAAAAGAATTTGTAAATAAAATGGCCAGTAAAGTTGACAATACTTTCAAGGTTATGAAGCTAAAATTCTTAAGTCTCAAAATCTTACCCTAACTCAAATCACCTTGACACTGCCTTGCCCTCAGACAATAAAACCCTAGATAGAAAGCTCGATCATACCGATGTACATATAAAACATTATTTTCTATAAAAAATCCAATCAGTAAAACAAAGAATATTAAATTTAATCATAGCTTTCAACGAAAGAAAGATAAACAGAATCTATCCTGCAACAATCAAAATGATTAACAACGGTGAAGCAGCCAACTATAAATTAAAACTTTCCGAAAGAAAAAAAAAGCTTGCAATTAAAAATTATTTCTAACTGATCCTCTTATTCTGCATACTTATATTAAGTGAAATAAAATGATTCGGCCTATTTAAATCAAAGAAGATATAATTTACAAGTGATATGATTCGGCCTGCTTTTGAGCAAAGAAGTTATAATAAATTAAAAAGAATACCGCACCAAAAACATCCTGAACACAAAATTTCTGGTTCAAGGATAAATATCACAAAAGGCATGAAGCTGCGCGGAGATTTTCCAGAAATTCAAAAGCTAAGTAAAGAAAAAGGATTTTTCTATTGAATAGACTGAAAATTTTGACTCAATCAGCTTTGATTAATGTTAATGCACCCAAATAAAATAAACTGGCCTGTTTGGTGTGGATTTACATTAACAAATAAACAGAGTCGTGTTCTCAATTTCAAAACAACACGGAGCTGAAATTTAGCTGATGAGAAAGCTGCGCTCACAACAAAAAAATCTACTGCAATTAAAATTCCTGCCACAAGAAGTCGGAACTGAATTGGATCTTTGATGAGAGATTTTACAGCTAAATGAACAGGACAATTTTAACAAAAGAAAACTGAAAAACACAGAAATATGAAATACCCGACCTCGATCTAACGCAATGCTAGTCTCTCTAGGCTGTATTTTGTGCGTAGAGAGTATGAATTGTGTTACGCTTTTCGAGTGATCCTGTGATATACAGAGCTAATAGCTGAGAAAACAAACGAAAACAAAGCCCGTTCATTGCTGTTGCCAATGGTGGGGCCCACCGAAAAGGGACAAATGGGAGATCTCAAAAGTTGCCAAGTCCTGTATTCGTTTTCAAAGTGTGCAGGTCAGGTGGGTCCCACGCAGACATTCGCCAAGTCAATCGCTTTCGAATTTGTTCAATGGCGGAGGTGAGATGGATCACTATCGGGCGAGATTCCACGGCACTTCCCCAAAAATGGCTCTGTTTAATGGCTTTCTATTTTTGTAAGCTTGCTCTTGTATAGAAATATGAATGGCTATTGGTTGGGTCTAAATTTGAAGGTCAATCCTGTTTGTGTTTTAAATAATTAAAAAAAAATTTAATGAAAATAAGTTGAATTATATAGATGTGAGCATTTCTGTTTTTATATACCTAGTCAATTATAACAATTTCAGTAAGCATATATTCAGATGAAAAGTCACTTTTCACTAAGCAACTTGCAGGGATCCAATCTATCAAAATCATCCAAAGGACCAAAATGATCTAAGCCACAGAGTTTGAACTTTTGTATCACATATCATCATCCTAACAATTATGCTCAATCAATTAAATTACAACTTTTTACAATAAAATATATTTTTATTTTAAAAATCATATATATTATTAAATAATTTAAAAAATATTAATAATATGCAATACAATTTTTTTAATTATAATTATATTTTTTAATAAATCAGTTAATATAATTAATCGGCCATCAAATTTGATCGTGCAAAAGATCTTTTTGTCCATAACTTACTTAGAGGTGAGGCCCCACCTCGAATAAATTTGATGGCCATATGATCTTTGTACTTACAATATACTAAAATCAATTTAGGCCTAGAATACCGTATTGCCACATTGTGGCAAAAACAAATGTTTGTTTGACCGTACGATATTTATGCGCTCCTTTAGAATACAGTCAAATCTTTTTTAGAATATGTTATTGCCTAAATTTTGAAATTTTGGGCACCGGGTCAAACAAAAATTAATATGTATATATATTTAATTGTAGAGGATAAACTTTGACAATAATATATAGGAGTGATAATTGAGATATTAATGGTTTTTTTAAAAAATAATTTGAATTGATCTATTCAACTTTGGTGAATAAAATCAAATACTAGAGGTTAACTTGTCAAGAATTTAAGATAAATTGATTTAATGTGTGTTAAATTGTCACCCTAATATTTATGAAGTATTTACATTGAAATATATTTATCATGGTAGATTATTGTGTTTTGTGTGAATAAAATCAAATACTAGGGGTTAAATTGTCAATAATTTAAGATAAATTGATTTAATGTGTGTTAAATTGTCACCCTAATATTTATGAAGTATTTATATTGAAATATATTTATCATGGTAGATTATGTGTTTTTATAGGGGAATCACTTGGAATTTCAAAGACATGTTTCAATTAACTAAGATATTTGTCAATACCATAAAAATTTCACCTTGTATGAAGACAAATTTTGTCATTACTATTATTGCTCAATGCTACTATTGGGGTCATAATCACCGTGAAATCATCACTTGTGTTCTAGATCATGGCCCTAATCTCTTATCATTTACAACCATTGTTTTACAATCAAATAGAATTCACCACATTTTTCCTCCATTTTTTCATTTGGGGGCTTTTGTCAAATTTGTTCATAGAGATACAATTAAAACTTTAATTTTTTCTTTTATTCATTCTATTTTGCTCTTGATTTAGATAAAGTTGATTATTAAATATTTACATCTTTTCAAGAATTTTGTTTTAGACTATTTTCTTTGGTTTATTCTATGCCTAGTGCTTACTTACTACTTAAAATGTTATTTTTAGTGAAACATAAACAACTAATTACAAGCATTAGCAAGTCAAGAAGAAGTAAGTGATAATTATTTTATTGTTTTGCAAATATAAGGTTCTTCTTGTTTATTTATTTATTTGGTTTGTTAGAGATGATATTGAGTAGTGATAATATAGACACTAAAAATAATTCACCTAATTGGCAACCTTCAACTATCATCATATCACCTTATTTATTAATCCTTAATTTATCATCACACTTGTCACTTTATAACCATCATTAATTATTTACTAATTAATTTCCATTTATTATCATAATTTTTATTTATCCATTTAATTAAATAATATTTTTTATTTAATTAATAAAGATTTAATTATCCATTTTCAAATAAATTCCATTTTCTTCTTGCCAATTAACTTCATGCAACAATTAACTCAATAATTTTATAATCTTATTTTTTACTCATCAATCATCTTCATCTTCAAATGGAAATTTATCTTCCTTACATTTATCAAATTATTAAATTAAATAATTTAGTGTTATCTTTTCATCAATTTGAAATGGTAAGTTTTCATTAAACTATTGAGTTAACTCCACAACCACTTCAA
>VDFB02072405.1:0-46224 GCA_007258455.2 Sequoia sempervirens
TTGAAGTCTCGTCATTTAGGTCCCATTATACTTGCACCTAACCAATCTCTCTACCCTTGATCACGAGTCTCTTGTGCTACAGAATGTCCATGGGCCCTCAAGTGCAAGTTGCCCGTCCTTGACCTGAAGAGCATTCCAATCCAGTACATGAGATAAATCAAGAAAGTAAGGCCTAAGAATGGAAACATGAAACACATCATGAATGCATATAAGGTTGGGCAGCAAGGCTAAATGGTAAGCAATGGGTCCAATCCTCTCTAGAACCTCAAATGGACCCACAAAATGAGGTGTCAACTTGGAGCCTTTTCCATAACGGATAAGGCTCTTTCGATGAATGCACGAAGAAACATGATCACCCACTAAAGTGTTGGTCAGCCCTCTAAGCTATTTCTTCTACCAATCTTGAGCTACTATCGAGTGCTCTCTAATGTGAGTGACTTGCTACTCTATTTCCTATAGCATCTTTGGCCCAAGAAGAATCCTTTCCTCGAAATGGTCCCAACTCAGAGGTGTTCAACACAAGCGACCATACAAAGCCTAGAATGGTGGCATCTTGATCAAACTATGGTAACCATTATTATAGGAAAACTCAACCAAATGTAGATAGTCTTCCTATCAAGACTTTTGATCCATAACATACATGTGGAGCATGTCCTCAAGAACCTGATTGACCTTTTCGGTTTGACCATCTATTTTTTGAATGGTAAGAAAAACTAAAGTTCAATTGCATTCCCAGGCATGCTGTAATGAGGTCCACAACATGGAAGTGAACACTGGATCTCTCGAGGAAACTTGATTTCTTCAGAATCCCATGTAGCCTCACAGTGTGATCCATGAAAATTTTAGCCACAGAGGATGCAGTCTAGGAAGGCCAAATAGGGGAGAAATGTTCCACCTTGGTCAACCTATCAACAGTGACCATGATAGCATCATGCTGACATGCAGTCATCAAAAACCCAACAATGAATTCAATAAATATAATATCCCATTTTCATTATCGAATGAGATTGGGCTGCAAAAGACTTGCTAGATGATGGTGCTTTTCCTTCACCCTCTGTCACTCCAGACATCTCACAACAAGATTTTCTATATCCCTCTTCATCCCTACCCAAAAGTATAATGGATGAAGATCTACATAAATATTTTATCTCCTAGATGGGCAGAATAACAATCCTAGTGAGCTCCATACATGATTAGGGTAGGAAGATCCTTTGAGGGAAGGAACCTTATCTCGACTTTGAACATCATGAAGTCCATCAGACTCAAGATTATAACCAATAAACCTTTCCTCTAGTACTCTACCCGACTCCATCTCTAACTTCACCTCCTAGAACTAGCTGTCTGAAGGAAGTGCTACAAGAATCTAACCTTTTAGATCAACCTCAATAGTCACAAGGATAACTCATGACAGCAACGGCTTAGAGCATCTACCACTACATTCTCCTTGCCCTAAATATATTTCACTTCAAAATCATACTGGTAGAAGAATTCCATCCATCTTCTCTATCCAACATTAAGATTCGGCTTTGTGAAAATGTATTGTAAACTATGATGGTCAATGTGCAGCTCAAACCTGTGGCCTAACAAGAAATGCCTCCACCTTACCAGGACATGAACAACTACGGTCAACTCCAAGTCATGAGTAGGGTAATTTAGCTCATGGTCCTTGAGCTTACGTGACTCATATGCTATCACCCTACCGTCCTACATCAAAACAACCCCTAACCCTTCCAAGGGTGCATTTGTGAAAACCACAAAGTCCTGAGTCGAATCAGGAACAACAAGAATAGGCGCACTAGTCAACTTCTCTTTAACAGTTTGAAAAACTAACTGAAATTTTTTTTGACCAATCATATTTCTTTCCTTTCCTCTACAGAGAGGTGATGGGATGTGCAACCTTAGATAAACCCTATACAAACCGCCAATAATAGCCCACAAATCCCATAAAGCTATGAATTTTTGGAGCACTTTTGGGAGTAGGCCAATCTATAATAGCTTGGATCTTTGAGGGATCCATAGCGATGCCTTCTCCAAAGATCACATGCCCCAAGTATTTCACTTCAAACTTATAAAATTTGCACTTTGCCAAGTTTGCAAACAATTGGTTTTCTCTCAAGCACTGCAACACCTGCTTCAAGTGTTCCTCATGCTCCTCCATGGATCTAGAGTAGATAAGTATTTCATCGAGAAACATGAGCACAAAATGGTCTAGATAGGTCCGGAAAACACCATTCATTAAGCTCATCAAAATGGAGGGTGCATTAGTTAACCTGAATGGCATGACAGTAAATTCATAATGTCCATACCGGGTACGAAATGCAGTTTTGTGAATATCCTCCTCAACAATCCGTAACTAATGGTATCCTGATTTGAGGTCAATTTTAGAGAACACCTTTTCTCCCTTGATATGGTCAAACAGATCATCAATCGTCAGCAAGGGGTAGCGATTCTTCACTATCACCTTGTTCAATTGCATGTAATCAATACACAGACGAAGTGAACCATCCTTCTTTTTCATGAAAAATGACCAATGCTCCCTAAGGGGAAACACTAGGATGGACAAACCCCTTTTCAAACAATTCTTCTAACTACAACCAGAGTTCTTGAAGCTCCTAAGTTTTCATCTTGTAAGGAGCCTTAGAGATAGGATCAACTCCTAGAATGAGATCAATTCGAAAGTTGATGTCATGCTTATGTGGCATCCCAGGTATCTCATTCAAAACCACATGAAAAGACTCCTTCAGGAGAGGATAATCATCCAAAGTTATCTCTCGACTCTCCTCCATATCTAGGTCACTAACTGAGACATCAAACAACTGACACCCTTGATGGATACACCACTTCAACTATATTGTGGAGATAATCCTCAAGGAGATAGGCTTTTGAGTGCCAACAATTTCAACCTCGCCTCTAGAATCATCCTGACAATGAATAGACTTATGATGACAATCAATTGTTTCTTGGTGTGCACTCAACCAATCCATCCCTAATATGACATCATAAGAATGTAGGGGAAGAATCCGAAGAACCACCAAAGTCACAACTAAACCAAACTCCAACTTACATCCTAGAACAAGAGACTCCATTGACACTTTTTGCCCAAAAGCTAATTCAACACGCCACTTAATGCCTTGCTTTTCTACAACCAAATTAGAATGCTTAACAACTGAAGGGGAAATAAAGGAATTTTATGCACCATAATAAAAAAGTATAGAAATTGGAGTTCCCTAAAACAAACCTAATACCTCCACTACAGTGCCTTGGTGATAGATTTGATGATTATCCATTGTGGTGAAAACCTGATGAGACCTACCAACATCTCCAATGGTTAGCTTAGATATTGCCAGCTTCTGACTAAACCCTCCAGTGCTCTTCTACAGACATTGTCTAGCAGTATGTCCCTGCTGAAGCACCCAGTACCATGGCCAAAGCCTCTGCCACCAGACACAACATTAGACTATTGATAACTACCATGGCTAGGTGCAGGCTATGAGGACTATGTTGGATACTCAACTTGGTTATACTACAATCTTTGCCAATGAAGATTCCTCCTAGATTGAAATCTATTGTTGTGATGAGACTGCGAGGGATTATTCTTTGACTGAAACTACTGTTGTCCACCCTTAGTGGGTGCAGAATGAGCCTTGGAAGGACTTGGAGCCTGAGACTGCCCACCACGTGAACCACCACCTGTAGTAGGAGTACTACCGATCTGAACTACAACATGACCTCCTAAAGCCAAGGTCAAATTCTTGTCCATAAGGTGAGCTTTCTCGACAATAACCTCCATCATCTTTGGCTTGAAGACTTAGACACCCCCACTAATCTTGGCATTTAGACCTCTAAAAAAATGTTCTACTAGCATAGCATCATCATTAGCAATTCTAGCATACTATTTAAGCTCAAAGAAGTGGCTCTCATACTTCTCTACGAACATTGCCATCTATCTCAAGTCATGTAATTTATTTGCCCGACACTGCCTCTAATGATCATATAAGAAATGGGCCCTAAACCATTCTAAGAAAAATTCCCATGTCACTGAAATGATGTCAAGGTGTAATTTATGTTCTTCTAGTCGCCGCCATTTGGATGCAAATCCTCTTAGGTGCATTATGGTGCACCTTGCCCTAGTATTATTGCCATAGGGATGCATAGCAAAGCATCGATCTAGATCAATAATCCAAGTTTCAACTTTGAAACCTCCACCAGTGCCATCATAAATAGGAGGATGTGCCCTAAGGAGATCTCTCATATGTCCAGCGACCACTGCATCCTGATCTATAGGTATCTCATTCCTCCTTGGCTACTGCTCTCTCTCTGATCACCTGCTGATCATCCTACCTAGGATCCAAATGACAAAGAACATCTTCCAACAACTGATGCAACTACTCACCACCCTAAATTTTCTCCTCTTGATTAGGGCCTCCACTTGGAGGGTTGTTTTGGGAACCCTAATTTCCCTCTTGCTTTGATTCATGGGATCTCTAAGATGGAGAATTATGATGGCTAGCTCCATGACCACCATAGCCACAACCTTGATCACGTCCACGTCCTTGAACCCTAGGCATGATTATGCGCAACAAGAAAGGGATTACATAAGTTCAAAGTTACACAGTAAGATTAACATAATGGGTTTACTTAACCTATAGTACCCAATGTTGTTAACCTTGGCTCTACTACCAAGTTGTAATGCCCCACCACGCAAACCCCATAGGAAAACTACAACAAATACAAAAGAATGTTTTCTGAGAATAACAAATACATGATGCAACAAATAAACATTTATACAACATAGATAAAATATAAAGCATTAACCTAATCCTATAGGGTACATGGTGCATTACTTAAATGAACCCAACAATTAACGATAAATGATACTAACCAAAGTGAAAGAAAGAAGCGAGAATAAAAATGATATAAGTACAACATGAATAAGATATAAATTCATAAACATAAATCACATAATACTATATTCATCTTCAGAGTTCAAAGTTACAAATGTGGAATATATTTCCACAGATACAACACAGGATAAAATTAGAGTTACATCACAAGGCCACTTCCCTTATAACATTGGGTAGGGTACAATCAATAATACAAAAGTAAAATAATGAAAGAGAACTCTTCATAGGTATAATCTTCTCTATGCGAGCTCTACGATCATTGCAACTGCATCCACACCACGATCACAATTGGGGACCCAATGGGTGCATTGCACATTTCCACCCAACCATGTGGACCTAAAGGAACACCCCTTGTGCAAACAAGGTAGTGACCTTACTGACTAGGTCTTCCCACCCGTCCTTAGCCTTTGGGAGCGCTAAGGACAGGGGTGAGGTGTATATTTTTATCTTATTATGTGATAACTAACCCAACCCACTAAGTAAATTAATTAGGTTTTCACTTAATTAGGGAAACTCTTTCAAGGGTGACCACTTGTACACTAGCCCCAAGAAGAGCCACTCTCCCCTATGGTTTCCCTAAAACCAAAACCAAGAAATGGGTACCACAATGTTCAACCAAAAGAATCATAACTCACAACAGGGTACCACCCACAAATTCCCACATGGTATCAACATGAACCAAAAAGATGCAACCATAGAAATGCATTCACACTTTCCCTAACCTCTGGAGATAACGCTAATCCATACAAGAACAAAGTAAAATATCACATCTAATTAAATAACACCATATCATTAACTATAAGGAATTTAAATAATAAATCATCCAATTCTCAATCAAATAACCATTTTCATCAATTAAAAATCAAAGTAAGGAAATTCACTAATACTTCTATTTATCCCAAGCACAATAATCAATTTAATAAATATCGTCCTACACTTAAATAATTCATTTATTAAATATCTAAGTCTATAAACTTGCTAAAAAGCTAATTAAAGAGCAACAATGATAATTCCATGATGTATCTAAACATAATAAAATAAACTTTCTTTTAAAAAAAATTAAAGATACTAACTAGATTTATTAAAAAAAATTATAAATCATTCACTAATTTCAATTTTTTTAACTATATTTTATTTTCTGATTTTAAATCTTTTCCACACAAAATATTCTAAATTCTAATTTTTCTAAGATAATAGAAATCTAATTTTTATTTTAAAAATCAGTTCAAAGTAAAAAGAAGATTTAAGATATTAATCTTCTAAGTTCAAAATCTGATTATAATATTTATTTATTTTAAACAACTATTCTATTTGACTAGAAAATAATGAAATCAAATTCTACAGTATATTTTAAATCACAAATTTCATTTTCCTTATATTCTAAATACAACTTAAATTAAAAGAGATTTTCAAACAGAATTGACAAATAACAGTTTTTCTCTTTTATATATAAATTGTTCCAAGAATAATTTTTTTTTTTCATTATTTGCTCACATTTCTTGCATACACACAAACACACACACACACACACACACACACACACACACACACACACACACACACACACACACACACACATATATCAATTCATCTAATGCTACTACAATTGAAGCACATAATAAGCTGAATATGTGCATAAAATATATACACATACATACATATATATACACATACATACATACATACATACATACATACATACACACATACATACATATATATATATAAACCTCCACATATATATTTAAAAACTACACAACATAATAAAATATCATATATGTTTATTTTATCCAACAATTTTCCCATGAAAGAAATATAGTGACAAAAGAGAAGTGTAAAAAATTCTAGAGTGCTCAAATAGGGAAAATACAGGGAATGAAAGGGTTCTCAACTAGAGAGATTATCAGAGGTTTAAAGCTAAGAACACTCCACAGATAGAGAGAATTGAAATTTCAAGAGGAATTCCAAAACAAAAATTACAAAGAGGAAGGAGAATCTACAAACAAGAAGAAATAATTAGAGAGAAAGGGATTTTCCCAAACACACACAGAAAACATATTTTCTCTTTCAAACAAAATTTTCTTTCTCCTTTTAAAAACTAAATCTACAAAGATCAAATTATGAAATTCAAATTACCTAAAATCCTATGCAAAGCTCGATTCAAGGACAAAATGATGTGCGACTCCAACCAACTACAATCTTTCATAATCTAGAGATTCAAAACCCCTACAACAATGGATTCGACAACAAAACCAAATGCAAGCCAAAATCTAAATCTTCTCAAATCAAATCGATGAAAAACCACACAGATTACTAATCATCAGAAAAATTTTCAATATTTTTTTGAGTTGCAGAGATTATTTCATTTTTTTATTTCTCCCTCTTGCTTTTTCGAAAAAGCAATATTTGGAAATATACACTTTCCAAAAAAAACCAAATCAAAAGTTGTCATAAATTTTTGGACAACTTTCCCATGCAAATTCCACTTAACCCGCCATTTTTGCCATTTTCCAATTTTGGAAGAAGAATCTTCCATAATTAATTTACACCAAAAAAAATATGCCTTTTAAATATTTTAATTTCATTTTAATAAAATTAATTTTTTGAAAAATAAACAATTAATTAATAATAATTTTAAACAACATTTCACTTAATTATAATTGAAGTTTAAAATTTATTTTATTAAATCACCTTTTTCTAATTAAAACAAATAAGATAATGATTTTCTTAATTTTATTTCTTTTAAAAATAAACCATAATAATTTATCTAACTATTTATTTAATTTAATAATTTAAATTAAAGGATAGCTTCACATTTTAAAATAACAATAAAAGTGCTAATGTACACCATAATTTTCCAAAGTATTAATATCATAAGCAATATTGAACCTTTCATTAATTTAGTATTTTGCACCATAGACTAGCATTTAATTTAAATCATAAAGCACTAGACCAAGCCATTAACTCACTTATAAAACTCATGAAATAAAATGATTAATTAACAACCATACCCAAACGAATGAAAAATGGACACGACATGAACAATCCTTGGACCAAGCACTAACATAGGTGGGGTACTTTTGTACCAACTCCCTAACCACATCAACCATTGGGTATGTAGGATGTGCTCAAACCCGACAATGCAAGTGGAGTTGGCTCCTAGTACCTGCATTCCTGCATAACACAAAATGTCGAACAACATATACGTATGTAAATAATTCATAGTCAAACACATTGTGAAGGAGAGTTACAGTGACTCCTACACCTAAATGAAATAGAGTCTTTTAGATAATTCCTATAATAAAAAAAAGCAAATGTATTTTTTTTTTTCAAATAGGCACTTAACCAATTCATTTTATGTTTTTACTATGGATTTAATACAATATATTGTATTTCATTTTTTTTAATTCGTACAAAATTCTTTTGTGGAAAACACTATGATAATTTGAAGAATAGGAGCAGCATCCAAAAAAATTAAATTCTTAAATTTTTTTATTTTTTTGTTGATTAAGTTATTCACAAAATTACAGGAAAAAAATGAATAGTTTTTGTAAATCATGAAGATTGAAAGTAGAGCATTTTAATTTAAAATATTCAAAAGAGAATATTCTCTAAGTGAAAATTGAAAATGAAACAAAGTCTCTAAATAATTTTCTCATATGTTATTTAATAATTTGTTTAAAGGATATTTTATAAGTGATTCAACCATGTATGTTGAAGTGAATATTTTATAAAATATATGTATTTTTAAATTATAATGTAAATTTTAAGAAAAAATTGATAGATTAATTAAATAATGAAAATTATAAAAGAAAGATGTTTATACAATCCAAGAAAATAAGTTGAAATTTATTTAATAAAAAATTATATATCAATTTATTTTTCTTTTTTAGAATGAGTAAAGAGTATGATTTAAAATGTGTTAATTCAAATACCATAAATGATAAATTGAAGTGGGTAAAACATGAATTTTATTTTAAAATTTTGAGGCTTCATATTTATGTGTGAGATTGATCTAATATTTAGGTAAAAATGAATGTTAAAATATCATGAAAAAATAAGCATAATGAATGTAGAAGTAAAAGTATATTTGCATACATTCATAAAATAAGATCTAATAAACAAAAAACATCTGTAATTGAAAAAAAAAGGAAAAAAAAAACAATCCAAATTTAAATAAGAAAGATAATCAAATTATATTAAAATAAGATCTATTGATAACCCTGGGGTATTTTATATATATTAATATTTAATATATGTATTCTAGTTACCTTGAACAAACATATCCTCAAAGGATTTAGATGGGTTTTCCATCATCCTGCAAACACGAACCAAATTTTACCATCATTGTCAAAATAAGATAAAATAACATCTGCGCTAGATGCATCACATCATTTAAGAAGGTGCAGAGCCTACAACAGATTTCCTCTTTTAAAAAGATACTAAAGTCAGAATCTGCGTCATATTTTTATAAATGAGCAGTGAACATCTAAAAGAAATATGAATTTTCTTCATTTTGGGGAGCATAAAATTGGGATGTTCATCAATGCATCCACATGCAAACTTGTCATTTTGAGAAACTGCAAAACTTCAATCATGGTCAATTCGTCTAATAGTGGCAGTGGCATGCCCCAAACCAATAAAGGTTAAAACCTCCACTTAAAAGAGGCTGCAAAGTTGAATGAAAGAAAGTGCCTTACCAAAAACCCAGATTGATTTCGCTACCTAATTACATTTTACAAGTAAAAACAACAACAATTTTGAGATTTTCCATTTGAGAAAGAGTATTTTTTTCGCTTTCCTGATCCAAAACCTATGACAAACATTTTCCCATTGGGCAACAGCATTTTTTTTTCATTTTTCATGACATACAATTTTCCCTTTGGGAAATTGTAGTTTTTTCCTATTTCAAAACAAAAGTTTCCCGTCTGGGAAACTGCACTCTTTTCATTTTTCCTATCCAAGACTTGGTAGGAAAACTCAAATGTTTCAAAGTTCAAAGAGAAGAATGAAATGGATACTATTTCTAGAATAAGACTGAATCAGTTCATATTATCCAAGAAGAGGATTGAGATTCCTAGATCAAAATTAGCAAATTTCCATGAGATACCAGCAGACTATTCATTCATAAGATCCTGCAAGTCAAGCCAAAATTAATGACACAATCTTTTCCTAGAATCAGGAGATATTGCTTGGAGGTGAAAAAACGGAAAATGCAAAACTTCTTTATTAAACAGTCAATTCCTTTTCAAAAAGATAAACTACCACAAATGAATTGTCCAGTTTTCTTTGAAAGAATTCGGAAACCAAAATTTTCAAATAAAGGCATAAACCCAAAGCACAGAATGCCTTCCAAGCTCAAATATTCATTTAAAATGGATTTTGCAAGTTTCTAAAATCAGTTCAAAATATTTGTGCAGGCTAAACCAAAATTAGTCTTACAACATCTGCACTAAATTTCTAGACAAATACTCCAAACTGTTACAGAAAGAAACATTTAATTTTTTCTTAACGGACGGTAACTGTAAAATATGACACGAAACCTCTCAATAAATGAATGAATTGATGGGGTTACATACCTAAATCGAAGGCATATAAGATTTCCCAGGCTTATTTACTGAATTCACGAAACAAAGCAGTTAAACAAATTTCTGAGCAGACAAATTTTCAGAACCATATACCGAAATACAAAGCACCTCAAATAAATTGTAAACCATTCAAACCATTGATTCATGGCTTCCGAAGCGCAAACTTTGCAAACTGAACGAATGAATGTAAGAAA
This sequence comes from Sequoia sempervirens, assembly GCA_007258455.2. NCBI lineage: Eukaryota > Viridiplantae > Streptophyta > Pinopsida > Cupressales > Cupressaceae > Sequoia > Sequoia sempervirens. The sequence continues at coordinate 10,687 of VDFB02072405.1, forward strand.
GCTTTGATAAAGCTAGCTTAAAACACAACGTGCATTAGCATTCACTATTCTCGCTTGACAATATAGGGAAGCACAAAGAGGCACAATCCAGAAGTACAACCGTTAGAAGATTTCAATATGAAGTCCAAACATAATAAAGGCTCGGACTCAAGTAAGACGATTTAATGACAATATCAAAAAGAAGATATCGAACTCATTCTATGGCTAAAACATCATTTCTTGTGCTCGTAGCCTATTGAATCGTAATCCTAATACTGGATTAGAAAAAAATTGGTCATAAATGTAGCAGACAGGAAAGGAAAGTAGATGCAAACCCTCCGCGGGTTAGAGAAGGATTAAACGCGTTTTCTTTCAAATGTTAACTCAAAATCTGCTTACAGATGTATTAACATAGAACTACTCTGCTTTCATCTGAATTGCCTCTATAAGATAGCGTGTCAAGATAGCTGATCAATTGCTGAACTAATTTTAATCGGTGGATACAATCATTCCGCAATTTTCTCCTATAGAGCTTTCTTTCTATATGTTTATTGTTCGTTTGTCTTCGAGAAAAATCCTTCAATGGAAGGTCATCATTCAAGCATTTATGCGATTTCGTCTCCGCATTTCTGTCTCCATCCTCCTCCATTTCTTCATGGCTATCTGCATCTTCATGTTTTTCCATATCTTCATTCTCATCACATCGAAAGTTTTCATACCTTAATCTGAATTACATTGAAGTGGGAAAATTGTACTCGTCACATAAATTACAAAATTACATTTTAGTAAAAATATAATTTCACAAACTTACCTCCTGGGAGGTCGGCTTTTTTTGAATCTCCCTTTGCCTTTGTGTTTCTGGCAATTTGTCCTGCACATTAGCAAATAAATCAATTCAAATAAATATAGATGATATGATCTTAATTCTTTTTTCCTTATACCCTTTCCTTAACACATTATTTTATATCTTTATTTTTGCCTATTTATTTCTTGCTGGGATTGTACTTTTAAAGTTTTCATACTACATTTAAGAGGGAAAATTTTAGCTATTACATAGGTTATAGACAATCTAGAGATTAGCTTTTAAATTCCAGAAACTTACTGCTTAGAAAGTTGGCTTCTTTTGAATTTTCCTTTGCCTTTGTATTTCGCGCAATTTATCCTAGTAAAAGAAATCAATTCAAATAAATATATAGATGATATGACATTATTTTGTATTTCGCATTTAACCAAAGAAAATGATATTTCATACCCATTTCTAGCTTTATTTCTGCCTCTTTTATTCATTTCAATGTGATGCTGGCAAAATTTGGATCCAGGGGCTGGCTCTTGCTTGCATTGATATTTCATACATTCTTCCCGTCCGCCGCCCAATACTTATCTTGAATTCCACTTCCATTGTCAATCTGATGCAGGGGAGGAGAGGGAGCTTACTGAAGGCCACACACAATCACATGCAGCTACTATGACAAGAGCATGCACCCATTAACAGGCCCAACTCAGATGGGAGCCATAACAACAATACATTCTTTATTAATCACAATTAGATCATCTACTAGTGGTGCAGTCACAGATTGTGAGCATAAAAAGGAATGGCATTAAAAAATGGAGAGATCAAACATTAGAGAACCATGACAGTCCCAACTATAGAAGAATAATCATGAAAGAGGGCCTCTGAAAATATCTATTCTGCACTTGGAAGGGCGAAAGAAAAAAAGAGCATAATAATAGTCAAAACGATTCATCTTTCTGTTATGTGCTTAAACCAAGAACCAACTCGCAAATGAAACCTGTGTGTTGCGTATGGTGAAATGGTGTGAATTAATTGTTGTTATTAATGTCTTCTAAATGCGACTGCAGCGCTGCAACTTTACCAAAATTTCTGTAGCGCGGGTAGGTGGGAGAAATCTCTACGCGAGATCGACGGCGAACAGAACGGCGAGTGGAAGGTAGGTTAAGTGGGCCCCACATCAGCCATCTAAACGCTTGGAGTAACCAGCACAAAAATAGCGTTTGAAGTAATTAACATTTTGATGACTTTGAAATCATTTTAGGTAATGATTCTGCGAGGCACTCTCGTGCCATTTGTAATTTCCTATTTTTCATTTAATTTAATTTATTTTCTAGTAAAAAATAATAATTAACATTTTGAAAATAACTGATCTTGTTATCTGCTTTGATACCAATTGAAATATAAACTAGCATATATGTATATATCAAGCGGCTGACTAATGGCTTAACCAAAGTGTAAATGAAAAGGGAAAAAAATGTGCGTTAAATATTGCATCTTGACTACAAAAAGACTTGTAAAAATTAGCAGAGTACAAAGGAACTGTAAACACTGTCTATGAAAGAAACGAACGGTAAATATTGTCCATCTTATAAGGTTTTAGTCCAACAGAGACTTATTTATTACGTTTTAAAGCAAGAAAATTGAAGAAATTCCCGATTTTTTTTTAAAGAAATCTGAAAACAAGAAGCAAGATGTGAAATTTCTTTAAATTCTAAAGGTTGATTATGAATAAAGGGGTTTTTGTTGTTAACTAGTGTTTTGGAAAATTTCCCTCAAAATTTTGAGTGAAGCATGTAGAAATAATACTTACCCAGTAGACACGGTTTCTAAGTTTTGTTTGCAAGTCTTGGGTTTAAATATTTAATCTATACATCCAAAAAACTGTGGACCGTATGCCTAAAGCATTATAAGTCGTTCAAGGCTGAAAATTTGTTGTACAAGCCAAATGAGAGGGAAAATTTCGGTTGTAACCTTTAAATTAACAAGTGACATGTTCAATTTCAAGATTCTCAGGTTGTTTGGTAGATGGGGGAATTTTCTTGAAATCAGATTTGTCTGGAAAAATTTCTGCCATAGTTTCGAGAATAGGTTGGAGAAATAAAGTGTTTCGTATCGAATAAAAGGGGTTGTAATCAGTGTTTTTTTTTCTCTTTTTGTACAGAAGGCAAAGAGGCTGTATCCACAAAAAAGCCTGTGTACTTGGCCGGGGATGATTCTGGTGCATTCTAAGATAACTGCAATGACAATGTTTTCGTGGTCGTCGATTTTTCTGCTCTCGGCGCTATTAGTCTGCTGCCCTGTCAAAGGGGCAATTTTTGCTTCTAGTACAGAAGAATGGGTAAATTTTCATTATTTATAATTTTATACCGATCAAATTTATAATTTCATTAAAAATTTCTGATTTAGCCTCGAAAATCTATGAATTATATAGAAGGAAACTATCTATCACGAAGGAGTAATGTGTATATATAAGCTTACCTGTATAAAGCTTTTCTCAGATTCTCAGTGCGACTTCCTTTACCTTCTCCTTTTTTCCTCCTCAAGATTTTCGCTCTCACTTCGTTTACCACCGATTTTATTCCCAGATTATTCCTCCATTACCATAAATCTGCTCCTTCCCCCACTTTAATAGTCTCTACCTCCTCTACATAATGCCACCATTACGCCTCATAATGCCTCCATCACCTCTGTAGCAGTTTTCTTGAAAGTTAAATGGACGTGTTCAAAGGTTCGCTGCAGATTCCCTGCAGATAATGATAAAATACGCCGCCCATGTTCTGACGAGGATAAGAAGAATCCAGTAACCGCTCACCTGACATGTTAAGACGTTGCCTCATTTGGTATTCTAACGAAATTGCATGCAATTCTTAATGGTTGACGTTACAATTGCATGCAATTCAACATTAAAAATATCATGCAAATTTTGTAAATTTAGCATACAATTGTTGAGTATGATACTATCACTAAGGCCTGCAGTGATGCCTTATATAGAGACTTCTGTGTGTCATCACTATCCAAAGCTCTCAGGGCTTTGCAGTTCGATTTAATCAAGATACTTGTTTCACTGGGTTGAGGGAAAGCAATGCTCTTGCAAATCTGGTTTCCAGTGTTAAAGATAGGAGAGATGGGCCTATACTGGAGCACCCTAACTTCGCATTCCTCAAAATCTTATGTGAAAATTTCAATCACTCTCAATTTTGTATAGCAGTTTATTTGGCAACTTGTGTGCTTCTATATTTCATTTTAGGGTCACATCATCAAATATGATGCCACATCAACATGCTTTTTGTTGAGGTATCCAAAAAGGGCCAAAAAAAAGTGAGACCGATAGTGGTGCACTAAGTCATGTTTTACTGCACTGATGTGGCATCACCTTTAAAAGGACTGAAATATTGATATTTATTTGATGCAATAATTTTCATTAAAAAAAATTTAAAAAATCTACAGGTTTTTATTGTTCACAATTTTTAAATAATATTCCACTTTCATCAAGGTTCAAAATCTTCAGAGATGTGATAAGGGATGATGTTAGGATCATGTCGGGAGTAATTTAAGGTTGGATATCCTTCAATCCTTTACTCTCAGCCAAATGGATTTCAACATAAGCTTGCATGAATTAATAAACTCCTAAATAACAAATTAAATTGCATTAAAAAAAATCCATTAACAAAATTAATAAACATTTAATGCATGCAAGGGCTAGAATCAAGAGTGTGTATGCAGTGGGCTATTTTAGTGGATGATTTATCAAGTAATACTGCTGACTCTTATTATATTTTCCTTGGGTTGGGACATGAAGTGAAACACACCAAACAACTGTATTGTAATTGTAGTTGATAGGTCTATACATAACCTACTAGCCTAGGCACTTTAGTTGCTTGAAAGTTGAATGAAACTACTGGTCGAAACAAAGATCAAAAATAAAAATCTATCCTTATTATAATCCCATTATCAACAATTCTTTCATCATGATCTTTACCCCTTTGCGATGAAGCATTGAGTCACACCTTTATTTATTTTTATGTTGGATTAATCTTTGTTTATAGAATCTCATTGCCAATCCATTTCTTTCCTTTCTTTAATTATGCACTAAAAAAATATTACAAATAATTCCATATTAATTATGAGTGTGCATGCAATCAATAACTTTTCCTTTCTTGTCTTAATTATATATGGAAAAAACATTATAGTTGATTTTATATGTGACATTGAACTTCCACAAGAGGTTTATTTTTTTAGTAATTTACTTGTATGTCTACATGGAAGAGACATAGGGTGTCTCAACGCATTGCATCATCCCCAAAAGGAAAACACAAAATAAAAGTGAAAAAGGACAAGAGACCTTTTGGGTCAACAATGGAAGAGACATAGGGCATCTCAACACTTCACGTCATCCCCAAATGGAAAGCACAAAACAAAAGCAAAAAAGGACAAGGGACCTTTTGGGTCAGCATGAAAGAGACATAGGGTGTGTCAACACTTTGTGTCATCCCCATAAGGAAAACACAAAACAAAAAGTGAAAAGGGAAAAAAAAGGTGAAAAGTGGTTTATGGCATATAGAAGAATAGAGGTACAAATAGAAGTGTACAAAGAGAGAGAGAATATCAAATGCACATTACGTGGCAACACGATACACACATAAGGAGAAAAGTGAAAAATGACTAGTAATGCAAATGTTAGTCACACATCAAACAAGTCAATCACCTTCCAATCTCAGTAAGGGTAAGCGAAAGGAGAATAATATAGCTAGGGGACAAGGACAAATGCATTACTAGGACAAGGCTAACAACTACTCACCCCAACTTAGTGTGGGGAAAAAGTGAGCCAAGGTGGGTGATGAAAAAGATCATGCAATGGTGAGAATGGAAGATTCTACAATCATGTCATGATAAAGGAATGGTAATGAGACATTATGATTATAGGAAAACAATTGGTATTAGTAAAGTCACACTTACTCAGTACTTCCTTTAATGTTTGACATTCTTCACTGCAATGACCAAGAATATGATGATATGTGCAACAGGGAATGTTGGAATCTTTAGGATGTATGACCAAGAGGGTGGTAATAATATAAGACCTCTATTTAAAAGAATTTGTAGTTTCCTTTCACATTCAGGTGGTGGATGGAGAGGAAACTTTATTTTTTTAGCTTGTATGGTTGTTTTCATTTACTTGATTCTCCTTTTTCATGAATAGAAGGAGGAGGAGGACCCATGGGGATCCTTGTCTCTTCATCGTGAATATTATTAAAGGTTTGTTCAAGAGGAAGGAGAATGTTCAAATTAGGAGGGGCTTGATAACCTATTCCTTTTATGTTTTCCTTGGTAGGAACCTATTCAAAGAGTTGGTGAATTTCATGTTTATTGGTAATGCACATCCTTGTTTTCATAAAATAGTAAAACCTTTACCATAGGTCTCTTCAAGGTTGATAGGGGTGTTAGTGACTTTAGTAGCATAGAATGGTTGCGGAGTTACTTGTGGAGAAGAACTAGGTCCACTTGTAGGAGGAAACATAGGTCCTTCATTGGTTTCAACATGTAAAAATCCAAAGATATCATGAAGAGAGATGATATGAAAGTCTTGAGAATTCATGGATGGATAAAATATCTTGTTGACTTCAAGGTTGTCAAAGCATTCATTAAAGAACTCATTCATGCTAACATCATCTTCTCCTATGATGTCAACATCGTGTGGAGGACAATCATTAGGAGTTGAAGGAGCATGTGGAAGCTCAAGCTCATTAGGATCGTAGCCAAAGGCACAATTGGACATGTCAACTAAGGATTTTAATGATTACAAAAACTTACTAAAGAAAAAAGCCTTGATGCAATTTGAGGAAGTAAACTAAATATAAGAAAATGACTAAAACTATGAATCGAAAAATAGTGATAGGAATGCAAATACAAAAACATGAAATGTAAAAAATACCCAGAAAATGCTAGAAACTACAGTGTAGAATGTGCAGAGGGACTAAGTCACCCAGTGTGGCGATTTACTCCTAGTGATGATTTTTTTTAATGTTTTTCAAAAATTGTGAATGCAAAATTATATGTTTTAGATGCACAAATGCAACTAAAGTATGAAAATGAAATATTTTTATTATTTTTAAAGCAAAAAGGATACAAAAATGTAAGCTATTTAATCTTTTCACTAATTCAAAATTTAAAACCCTAGGATGCAAGTTAAACAATGCAATAACTAATGCAAAGCAAATGAAACCTAGGATACAATTGAAAATTGAAAGGAAATTCATTCAGAATTTAGGTTCACCAATGTAAACAAAGATTTTATAAAGCCCTATTGGACATTGACTTTTCTAGGATGTTTCACCTATAAAGGTAAGGAATATGCTTAAAGTCTATTTTATACACTCAAGGATGAGATGTAAAGGGGATGATTGATACTTAATTAAGATGTACTAATGCACTAATCTGAAAATGAGATGATTTTTTGATGCAAAGCCTAAGAAATATGAAGTGTTTGAAAACATAGTGAGGTATGCAAATATGAAACAAACAATCTAAAGATGCAAATAGAACTAAAGAAAGAATTATAAAACAAAATGTGTGAAACTAGGATATGAAGATAAATTGATTGAGGATTGCAGAGTCCAGTGGAATTCTGAAAATTATGTTGTTGAAGCTAGATGGGACTAGTTCACTAGATAGGGTGATTTAGTCCTATTTTTGGGAGAACTATCTAAAGTAAGAATCTACCAGTTGGGTGCCTAAAATCACATAAATCTTTGTTTAGCTCTAAAGTGGGGCTAAATTTCCAGGAGGGGCGATTTAGTCCACCTACAGGTTTTTGGAATCTTAGGATTGTATCCTATAGCTTCAGGTGTGCAATAAATTTTCTAATGTGGTTCTAGATCTAAATCTTAGGAAATTGACCTTTAGAATATCTCAAAGCTTGAATTAGGGTTTTCATGACATAAAGCACTTTGTTGACTAGTTGACCACCTTTCAACACCTATTTTTCTTGATAAATTTTCATACAAAATTCTACAAACACACATGCAAAGGGGAAAAGTGGTTGAGGGTTAGATTATAGGGATTTGCCTTGGTCAAACCCTGGTTTGGTAATCAAACCCAATAAAATGAAATAAAATGTAGAGATACAAATAAATAAATAACATTCAAGTGTCATAAACTTACCAAACCCCTGATGAAAATTTGAAGATATGCAATGAAGAGATCCAATGGATGACTTGATTAAGCTTAGAATTCTTGAATACTTGTTTGAGAGAATGCTTGAATGAATTAAGAGACTGTAAAAGATTAGGAGATGAAAATGAGGGGAAAACCCCTTATTTATACTTGATTTTAGTAAATTTCTTGAAAATAACACATCACAAACTGACCTCAAGGGTTAGAAGATAAAATCCCACTAAGAAATTGAAATTATTTTGATTTTTGTGCAACATGGGACTAAGTCACACAAGGTGGTGACTTAGTCCACCTAGGAAAACTTTATTGGATGTTGAGAGTTTCTGGGCATTAAATATTGTTTAATCGAAATATCCTTAAAAACACACTTAAGAAGGGCCAAAAAGGGTCATTTAAACATAAGAAAGGTTTAAATTAAGGAAGGTGAGTCGAGAAAAGTGTGAAAGTGTGTTATAACACTTCACAACACTTTAAAATAAGACTTGGTAAGTGATAAAGATGAATTATTATGATGAATTATGATAAGATGAGTCTAGAAAAATGTGGAAGTGTGTCACAACACTTCACAACACCTTCACAAGACATCTTAGAAGAATTAATGATTTAAATATTAAATACCTAATGTCATATAACAACATTAAATCTAGACAAAATCAAGTCAAAAACCACTAGAAAGGCCTAAACGTGAGAAAAAGTAGAAGGGTTACTTTTTTGCGTGTCCACAGCTTACACTCTATGTTCTTGTAAAAAAACCAACCAAGACCATACAATGTCCATCGGTGTGATCAAAGGTAGCATTAATGTTGCATATAACACTTGAGAAACAACTTATCATTCCAAGAATGTCCCAATATAATAAACATAGGGATCAATATGTATCAATGTTTTTTGCGTCTACTATTACATACTTACATATTTGCACATAGGGGAAATACATTATCCATCACTGCAAACAATGGTTTCATCAATTTTACATATAACACTTAAAATAGAATTTATCATTCCCTACATGTAGATATGTAAGTATCCTATTCTCTCTCCCAGATTGTTCTTAGCATGCTCCTCTATAATTCCTCCTATGTTTGTACACATCCCTACCATTTGGGCTTCCCCTCCACCTATTGGCTCATTGTTGCATGTCACTACACACAACTACTAGTTATATGATTTAATTATATTTTCCATCATTGTTTATTTCAATTCCCATATATAAGGCTACACATTAAAATTTAGTGGAATTCCTCCCCAAGCGTATAATTTAATGTTTTGACTAATGATAGCTTTGTAAGTATCTAATTTTAGATTTTATAAAGATTAACTTAAAATCATACCAACTTGTATATAACAAAACATAACATCAACATCAACCTTTTCCATTTAATTAGAACATAAATACTTTCAATTTGTTATAAAAAAATAGTTTCACTCCTTATTTGGTGAAATGGCAGTGTTGTGTCTCTCGTTTCTTGTGAAGGTTTTCTACAGCTGATATTTCTTGGGTTATTTTCTCTAACATGCTATCATAGTAGATCTCCTACCCTTCCTTCCATTGAGTATTTTTTTCCTATTGGTGAGCTTGAGAGTTGAGGTCACTGGTGTTTTGGTAGACCTACATGTGGTTAGCCTACACCTTTATTGAGATTTTTGCAATGCATATTTTGTGTGGTTAAATTTGGACTTTTTTAAGGGATGTCAAAGGTTTATCACACATTTTCCTTTGTAGATCTATCATTAATTGTTGGGTTTTATTTGGAAAAATGATTTGATTCTCTATGCAGATAAGAAGTCTTTCACAATTCAATTTGGAGAGAGGAGGCCCGATTTCATCTACTGTTAGGCATGTATTTTATTCCTGGAGGCCCGTTTCATTTGTATTTTGAAGGAACATTATTATTCTCTAGAGGGAATTTTTTTAAGGAATTTTTTTTCAGCTTGAAATGTGATCTACTGTGTGGAAATGGATAGACAGAGAGGCATGATTTATCTCTAGAAGCTATGGGTGTTTTTGTTGGGCACAAATCCTTGGAGGAGAGGCATGTGATCCTTCTACCAGGCATCATCCTTTGTGTGGATGTGACAATTTATTTTTCCTGGTGACTGGGCATTTTTCTCTTGGCCCAATTCTTTTCTACTTGGAGGCATATGAAAGTAGAGACCCACTGTCCATCAATTTGTGATACCCATGGTGAATGTAGATTCCAAAGGCATTTTTTTGTACTAGAGGAGCGATTTTCCTATCTGCAAATCGATTTTCCCTATGTTGCATTTCATTTAGAGAGGCATGATTTTCTATTGATGGCTAAACATTTTTGTGAAAGTTGTTTGTAGTAAAAACTTTATATTCTAAAGTTTTTGAGCAAATATTGTAATTTAGGGCTTCTATGGTGTGGGCCCATTTTTTTGAAGTGCTCTTGGGATCTTTAATCCCACATTCTCAGTGTATCAGTCATTTTAAGCTTTTATATTTTTCCACCCACCTTCTTGTTGTTGTGAGCATCTATGGCCTCACACTCACGTGATGCCTTGTGAGGGGTTTAATTAGTTCTTGTGGATCAATAGAATGAGCTTAGTCTTGGTGATTGGAGGCATTGTGGTGTGTGTAACCACCGAAAAATTGTCTAATCAACCCTAGAGGCCTTATTTTTGCCTCCTATATGCCATGTGGAGATTGCTTTGTTGGGAAAATTGGCTTATGCATAGGCATACTAAGCATCCACCTTTTTTCTGCTACAAATTTGTTCTTTATGGACACCGACTGGAAACCTCATTATTGTTCTTAAAAAAAATTTGGAGGTTATTATTTATCGTCTTTGGATTTTTTTCCTTATATGTTTCCTTATTGTCTAAGTTTGTCATCTTCTGGGCAAGTCCCTGATTGATTGGTGACATCATCATACTTGGAAAAGGAGACATGTGGATAGTTTTTAGAGACACCATCCTTCCTACTTTCCCTCTTATGGAGGGCTATTGATTGTATATATATGATGTATGTACTCCTTGGGGGGCATGATTGCATCCTCCATCCATGCATCATTTTTTTTTCTTTTCTCTCTTTTGGAGAAGGGTTTCTTCCCACTGGGTTTTTCTCCTTTTCTTTGCTTGTGACATGGATGGATATAAGATGTTAGCACTAGAAGAGATGAGGTAATTGAGAAAATTATTAAAGTCCACATCGACATCACGAATTTCCTTCACCATATTTCACAATTCACTACATATTATAAGAAAAGTGATGAATCTATGGTGGATGAGTTAAAGAAGATGTTCCAAATACCAAAGGATGATGTGGTACAATTAGATATGTCTCATCATGACACATTTGATAAAGTGAAGGCATGGCTGGAAACCTAGAATTATAGAAAGGAACTCTTGTCAAAGGTTTTAAAGGAAATTACAAAAATGCAAGGAAAGGTAAAGGAAATATAGATGGCTGCATTAGTTTTCTTGAAATAGTGACAAGAAGAAAGAAGTTTGGACAAAAAAATATGAATATAACAACATTGCGGGCATGGTGGCATGAAGTTTATCCTCCTTCTGAGAATGCCCCAATAACAAAAGAACACTTGGAGAATGTTGCCATATATATTTCCAGGTTGGATAAGTACTAAGAATTGCAAGTTGAATGGAATAAATTAATGACACAATATATATATGAGTTCAAAGGCTATAAAACCATAATCAAATTTATTCTAGTTCCAGACTCAACAAATGTAAAGAAAATCCTAGAAACAGTTAAAGAATTGGTTAAAAAATTGGATGCTGACAAGGCAGAATGAGTTGGCCAAGTTTCCGTCAAATAGGAATCCCGTCAGGTAGGCTAGAGGTGGCAATTTTTAGTTGCAAACCCAAAATATAGCAAGTACTAGGGTATTAGAGTGGCTTAGGGACACCATTGGTAGGTTTTGACTACAGTTTTTATCTTTTTCCTAAAAATACATTAATTTATCCTTCCATGGCCAACCATAACTTGCAAAATTCAAATGCATGGCTGCCCCATATTTGTGAGCCCTATTTTGGGATGCCCAAGCAAAATCTTGCGTATAAATTAAGGCTCAAGCTTCATTTCGAGGGGTTAGAAGTTAGAGAATTTTGACATCGCTGTAATAGTTGTAGCTGAGTTAAGAGTTAGCACATTTTCTGAGAACAAAGTGCTGGAACAATTGATAACACAATTTTTTTGCAAATTTGGTAAAGCAATATAAGCAAAGACAATGTCTTGTCGTGATCTTTCTTCTTTTTCTTTATTCTACATGGTTTTGGTTATTTTATATCTTCAAATTGCTCAAAAATTATTAGTTGCATGTTAGATTTTGAAGTTGAATGTAATGCAATAGTGTTTGTGATTTAATATTTGAGGTGTTTGAGCGATCCAAGGTCCATAATTTTAGCAACTTGTTGATTGTAAACTACTATGTAAAGTTACCTTGGACCTGAATATTGTATGCTAAGTTTGATTGTGAGGATTTATTCATTTTGATCATTATGATTGATTTGCATGAATTCTTGCAATTTGAAAATCTCTATATTCCTTAGAAGATTGCACTATTTCTGTGATACTCCAGGATTTTATTTGGGTTTAGCAGGATTGGTCCACTTCAAGTGTTAATCATATGCATTATTGGTCTTTAAATTAGCTTGTTTTCTAGAAATTACTCTCTCAACCCTTTATCCTTTTGATCTTTCTTTGATATTTGGGTTAGTTTTAGGAATTAAGCATCACCATATTGTCAAATTTGATGATTTTGAAATTTCTAGTCATTGCGACATAAGGTCCCCTTGTGATTACCAACATTTTCACATATTATTTGATTTGTTTCTAAATTTTTCAAGACCTGACATTAGAGACCTTGGGGTTATCTCTTGAGGCTTGCTGATAGAGATTTACCTTTCAAAAGAGATAGAGTACTTGTATTCTTTCTGAGTTGTTGTTGTGCATAAAACACCATCAATAGATTGGCACTAGAAGGAGGGTCTGAACTAAATAAGCAAGCTTGAGCATTTCCTATCTACCATTTCTCCTGAGAGATTTTGAAGAAGAACCCAATCAACACCAAGAGAAGAGGACTTTCGAGAACTACAAGCCCCTACATAGTCAAGGAGGACTAAAAATAGGGAATAATCTTCACCCGCTCAGCCTTTTAAATCCCCCTCATTATTCTCACCTGCATCTGACCATTCATCATCTGATTCTGAAATAGTTCCTATTCCTAAAGCAGCTCCTATTTAGTTGCCTCTGCTCACTATTAGATAGCCACTACCACCTCCACCACAACAACCCATGGTTGTTTTGGAAAACTACCCGTCTCCTTTTATCTTTAATGATTATCATGTTATGCCTAAAAATCTTGAGCAATTTTTTCTCTAAGTTTCATGCCAATGATCTGAATAGGATAGCTGAAGAACATATTTTGATTTTCTAGACCTACCTTAGGGATAGGGGAATAGAGCATGAGGATGTTGCATGCAGACTTTTCCCATATTCCTTCTAGGTGAGGATGCATTTTACTGGTACAATCATTTTCTTGTGGGTTCTATCTGGATAGTTGGACCGAATTGAAAAGTGCTTTTCTGTAGAAGTTCAAGATTCCCATCAGCTCCAATGAGTTATATTTGTAATTCACCAAGGTTAAAAGAGAAATCAATGAGCCTATTAGGTCCTTCAACAATAGGTTTCATCATGCATACACTAGGTTACAATCTATGTATGTTCTTTATAATGCCACTTCCTTGGAGGTCTATTATGAAGCCCTTGACAACCTTACTACCACTTTCCTCAAATGGAGAAAAAATCCTGCAAGAACCCTACTTGTAGCATACAATGAGGTATTCAAAGTCAATACTAATCTAAGACAACACCTATCTAGGCCCTTACCATCCTTAGGACTAGTCGCCTACCCCAGACAAGTTCAAACACTTAATCAAGCCTTAACTAATAACACACCTCTTCTGAACCCTGTACCACAATTTCCCATGGTTGTCCACCTAGGTCCTCCACTTAACTAGGCTCAACCCTTGTCCAATTGCTCACAAAACACTAATCAATTGGTATACCTACCACAGTAGGAAAATTTCCCATCTTATTTGTAGAATTCTGAGGTACTAAACTAGTCTCTCAGCCTAGGAACATCATCTGAAAATTCTCAAAATAATGTTATATTAGCACCCCCTAGTAATCCTAACAAAGAGAGGTTGGATGAGCTGACTGAACAAGTGAAGAAGTTGAATATGGAATTGACTTATCTGAGAAATTAGAATATTCAGCTTCAAGTTTCTCAAAAAAAATGCAAGCTAACCACAATAGCGAAAACAAAGATTATGTGCAAGGACATAGACAAAACCTTGATAAAGGACAACAAGCTGGACAAGGATTTGACAGAAGACCAAAACCTAGGAATAACAGAACATGGAATACAAGACCGAATAATGGAGCTATCCCAACTTCACTATACCAGCCACCTAATCAAGACAAACCTTCCAGTAGTGTCTTTTTTGCTAAGACCGCTCTTTTTGGATGGTGCAAACTTCATAAGACCAATCAACATTCTGAACTTGACTATTAAGAATTTCAAATAGTAGCCTCTATTTTTCAATACGAGGTTGAAAATAGCTCTAGCAATCAAGAACTAGTGCCATCAAGATCTTATGATACCTCAGTTTTGGTATTGAATGATGCTTCGTTCTCGTGAAGTGAAGAAAATGCACCCGAGCCATAGGTAGATGAATTAGTTGAGGAGCCATAACAAGTATGAAATGGGGATGATATTTCACAATTGTTTCAAATAGAGACAAAGAACGACAATGGCCCTTTAGATGAAGAAGAAGTGGATATTGAAGAAGTCCAAACATTCTAGCAGCCTACAAGGAAGTATGACTTGAGAGATAGGCCAAATAGAGGTCTGCAAGCCAGAGGCCCATTCACTACTTCAATTCCTCCAAACAAATTTGCTCTGCCTCCTGATCCAAACACAAAAAATAATCCACCCTATCCTCATGTTCCAACTTAGTACTTCTCAAAGGGAGGACAGTCAGAGCCATCGAAAGGGAGGAATGTTGATGCAAGAAAGGAAAAGCCAACAAAATAGCCTAAGGATGCTTCTTCTGATATGAGCCCCCAACAATTTGGTGAATATGTTGCTGATGAACTCAAGAAACTAAAGGTAAGCCTATCTTCCTTTGAATTATTAAGAGTTCCTACTATTAGAAATGTTGTCTTGGGGTCTTTTACTTCTAAACTAATTCCTTAGAGTAAGTTGGTAAATGAGATAAGTAAGAAGACTTCTGGTCCACAACCACTAAGGGACCAAGGTTAAATACAACCTAGAGATAAAGGAAAAGAAAAAGACAAAAGCCAAGTAGCACAAGCTGACACTTCCATTAGTTTTTTCTAAGGAAAAACTGAAACTCCTCCCTTTCCGGTATTAGTGTGCATCTTTGGAAAGAACTTGCACAATTTCTTGTTATACTTGTGCACTTCAGCGAACGTCATGCCCTATGTTATTTTCAAAGCTCTAGGTATTACTCCTATAGCATCCCAATGTAAGGTTACTCAATTGGAAAAAATAAAATTAATTGTGGTAGGAGAATTGAACATGATCCCAATGCAAATTGCATCAGATCCTAGGGTACAACAGATTATCAATATACAAGTAGCAGACATCCCTAATACTTATGGTCTAATTCTAGGTAAGGATTTCCCCAAATCTTTGAATGGGTGTGTGTCAACCGACCAGTCTCATATGTGGTTCCCATGGAAAGGAGTGCCAAATCAGATTAGGATTGATAGGGAACCCATGATGAAATATTTGATCACGAAATATCAAAATACTACAACTGACGTGCTAATATCTGAAGCTAGCCTGGGGAACTATGTGTTGGTAGCCTCTCCTAAGGAGGAAGATTCAGATGAAGTTCTCATGTTGCATGGTATACCAAAGCAATTTACTCAAGAATTTAGTAGTACATAAGCATTGGTAGAATCAGATGGAGGAACTGATGATCAAGATGATGGTCAACTTAGTTTGTTGGACAATTTCTAGGAATTTGTTAGGAAGTGTATGGAAGATCAAGTCCAATTTGGAAAAAGAATGAATTTTGAGGAATTACTCCTGCCGAGTTGGTCCCGAGTTCATAATGCCTCCCATTATGAACTAGAATGTTGCTTCTGTCAAATTGCTATTGAACAAATAAAAAACATCAGTTTATTCCCAACCATTACGATGGATGTTCAGACTACTCACGATACATCTGAAGGAGAAAAGTAGATCTTGTATAAATCATCTGCTTATAAAAGAAGTGGGAAAGGAAAGTCATAATGGTTAGACACTGCTAGCTACTGGACTCTCTGATTTGATGGGTCAAAATCCAAACAAGGAGATGGAGCTAGGTTTGAGTTAATTAGCCCCAAAGGTAAAACTTTATTTGTTGCACATCGACTTTAGTTTCATTGCACCAAAAAAGTAGCTGAGTATGAGGCTTTGATTCATGGATTATTGATGACTTTAAGAAAGAATGTTAAAATCTTGCAAGTATTTGGAGATTCTAAATTGGTAATTGTGAATTCCAAATTCATCATGCTCCCTTCGGGTTTTATTTTTGACTAAGTACTGGCCCATGCCTTCAACAAATTTATTGGACTCTTTTTGGTTATCATTGTGGCTTCTACCACGTGTCCACTCATCGCTTGTAGAATGAATTTCCTCCTTTCTCTTTTATCGGCTCCCTCTTGCATGCCATGTAGCTCCCATTTGCATAAGGATTTGGAAAGCCTCACAAGTAGTCTATAGTAAACATTTTCACTACATGTCCTCTCTGCACAAGTTTTCAGCAAAGGAAGAAAATATCAACCATGGGCAGCAAAATTCTGCCATGCATCTCTTCGATGCACACTTCTTCAATGCAAAGGATGAAGCACACTACAAGCTACGAGATGTTGCCACATTTTCTAACTACCTATTGTAAGGGGGCGACACTTGTCTACACAAGACTTTCATAGACCATTTCCATCATTCACAGGGGATGCACCTGAATGGAGGGAGACCAAATGTTGTGTCTTGAAGCTTTTTCTATTACAATGGCCGAGGGAAATCATTACATCCATATCATTGCTATAATTCTGAATCTTTTTGGTTGTTGCTTGCTAAGTGGTGGAGGGCTTGCTATAAATCCTGCTCTTTGCCTCAGGAGGAGGGTTCTGAGTTCAACAGTTCATTCCGAAGGTTCTAATATTTTAGTTTACAAGTTTGGAGATCATATGTTATTTCACCAGTTTTAAGAATCATAGGATTTTTGGAGAGACCAGGCCTTTGTATTATTTAGATTATTGCAAGAACTTACAGATTGTAACATTGTTTGACCTCTCTATTTCTTATGTTATTGATTAAATCTATCATGTGCCAGTATTGTTTGAATGGTTTATTTGTCCTACTTATATAATTTGAATGCAAGTTTGTTGGTTTAAATCATGTCATCTGACTCTTCTTTTTAGTAAATGGGCCTGATTATTATTTTGTCACTGAATGAGTTTTTCATGCTGCAATCCTTAATTTTTGTTATTCTAGGACATGGTAAATTGCTAAGCAGGCCCTTAGACTATATCCAAAAGATAGGTTTATCGTTCTTTTCATATAAATTTTGGTGTATCGCCTTAGTTAGATTTTTTATTTTATATCTACTTTATTTTCCCTTTCCAAACCCCATTACAGAAGAAGCTAGCTTCTTTAAAAACTTGAAGATCACTCAGTTTAGCGCAATAGGTCCCACATAAACTAAGTTTCCCAAAAAAATCCTGTTAACTTACCATTTTTTGGCATCAACAGTTCTTTTTTCTTGGCACACCTAGTGGGACTATTTAAATGAGCCATATTTTACAGAGGGTGTATGAGCCATCGCCTAGTTACTAGGTCTCAAATAGCAAAAAATCATGGTTTACTAGTACAACCATTAGGGATAGTACAAATCGTGACCCAATTAGTAAATGTCTTGCTCCATTCACCCTATTTGCTAGCTGTGTCGCAAGGCAGTAATAGAAATTATGTGGCTTGGGATGCTGGAAGTCCTCTCATAGCACTAGTAGCACCTGCTATTTGGACTACTAGCTAGTCTTTGCTATTAAGGCCATACCTAATTTCACTAGAGATGGCTCAAGAACACCCGTTGAACATCTACATGATGTGGCAGACGTATGTTTGGTGCATGCCATCACTACAAATATTATGAGGCTAAGATTACTTGTAGCCTCCTTCAGAGGCAAGGTGCTAGATTGGTACCAAACACTGCCCGCTAGCACTATCCACACCTCGCACAAGCTCGGGGATCCATTCTATGAGATATTTTTGAATGACGAAGACTACTCCTCACTATACTACCAGCTTTCTATTATAAATCCAACCCCTTTAGAGGCTATGACTGACTACAATGCTCAGTTCCATATCACTTGGCAATGAATCCAAGCTATTATCCATCCATCACCTGAGATAGCGTTTGTATTTTACTTAAAGTCTATCAATGCTAACATCTCAGTAATGATTCAATCTTTGGGTGGAATCACTCTACCTGGTGCTTAGAACCTTTCCGTTAAGGTGGAGAATAATTTGATAGATGCCAAAAAGTTACCACCCTAGCCCATCATGCTGATATTTCTAGAAATTCCCATTCATGCTCAAGAAGTCACATCCACCAGTGCCCCAACTCCTCCTTAATCTATGTACTACACATATCCAAGTGCCCCATAGAATTATGCTTCTACATCAGGGTTATTGAACGATGAGATGAGTGAATTCAAGGAGATACTTCAAACAATGGCTAATTACATAACTAACCTCAAGTGGAACCAATCTATGCTGCCAAAGCTAGCCTATTAGAATTATCAAGGTGGGAGATTTTACCAGCAAAACTAGTTTCAACGGGGTGCTCGCACCAATCCACGGGTGCAAACAACTAATCAAATAGTATCGGTGCCTTATTCGATGCAGAACACTAACCCAAGCTCGAGCTAAGAATCGATAGCAGGGAAAAATAACTTAGTAGAAGATATCAACCCCTGGTGTTTCCCTTGTAGCGATGCACATATGCCCTAGAATTTTCCATGGGGAAACCTACAACAAAAGGTGCTCAAGCATCGCAGTCAAGGCACAACTTCAGACCAAGGAGGTTATGCATATGCTTCTCTACAAATTGACAATGCAATGCTCACCACACAAATGCAGGGGATGTCCCTAGAACAAGAAATGTACATTACTCCCAATCATGTGCTCTTCTCATGGATGGAAGAAGAAGATACAGTATTTTCCAATGACACATCCCCATCAAAAATGTTGTAGGTGATGTCTGATTACAATACTCACTTAAAGAGGAGATTCATGAGCGATTCTATCATCCCTCAAATTATCAGTCTGCAGCCCAAAGGTGTTTCTAACTGAAAACTAGGTATCTCCATGGTAGTACCACAAGGTCCATCACGGAAGGAAATTGTTATAACCAAAGCCAGGGAACAAAAGCTTCCAGATTTACCACCCTTCAATGTGGTGGAACAACTTAAGAAATCATCTGCTAATGTATCTCTTTGGGATATATTAGCTATTCCAAAGAAAACTACGCTATTACAGAAGGCTCTCTAAGAAGACACAAGCATAAAGCCAACAGAACGAAGTCTGAAAGAAAAGTTCATCAATCCATTGCCACCTACTAAAGTTCTCACCAATTGTATGGAGGTAGCCTCTTCTGAGGTAAGGGATAAGCCAAATTTTCCTAACTCTTATTTTAGTGGAAAAGCTATTACACAATTCCTTGATTGATTTTGGTGCCAACACTACGGTCATGCCAAAACAAATAGCATAGGCTTTAAGACTCAGCTATGAACCTATGAAAAGAGGAGTGATATAGCTAGATGGGAAAAAAATTGAAATGGTCAGTCTCATCAAGGACCTTCCCTTTACTTTATTCACCCGCCCCAACATTACAGTACCACAAGATACTATGATCATAGATGTGTTGATGATGTTTTTTACACAACAAAAACTCATACATAATATGAAATCCTATCTCTCTTGAAAGGTAAATCTCTATCAACAAGCCTCAAGAGATAACCCTAAGGTCTCTAATGTCAGGTCTTGACAATGCATAAACAACTTAGTGATAAATGTGAAATTGTTGGTAATCACAAAGGGACCTTACTCTAAGTAAATATTGAATCCTTAATTTATTAGATATAGCAATGTAATGATACTTCAATCCTAAATCTAGCCCGAATGATAAGGAAATAACAAAAGATAAGAGTATCAAAGATATTTCTAAATTAAAACTATTCCTAAGATTAACAATGCAAATGATGAAATACTTGAAATCGACCAATCCCTCGTAAACTAATTCCTGCTTAACCCAGATAAATCTGCAGTCTCATAGAAATAGTGCAATCTTCTAAGGTATTAAAGATTTTCAAATCATAAACACTCATCCAAGACAACCCAATCACAATCAAAATGGATAAACCTTCACAATCGAACTTCAGCACAATAAATGTAAGGTCCAAGCTAACTTTGCAAAGAAACTAACAATCAACTAGCTACAAAAAGTATGGACGAGCAATTGCTACAAACACTTCAAGCATCAAACCATAAACACCATTGAATTAGATCTAACTCTAAATCTGGCATACCTCTAATAACCTTGAGTAATTTCAAAAGATAGAATCACAAGAACCATGCAAGATAAGTCAACACAAAAAAGATCACCAGAAAATCACAATGTCTTTAATTGTGTTGAATCACCGAATGATGGCAACAATTCTAATGTTTTGTGTTACAATATTTGCTCAAAATGAGCTAACTTCTAATTCTGCTCTACTGCCTAATTCACTCTTTTGTCAAAACTATATATCTTTTCTATATGACCTTGACTTATGACGCAAAATTCGCAATTTATAGAAAACCCCCAAGATATGTTGGCCTAGCTAGGGTTTACAATAATCAAATAGCCACAAACAAGTCAACCCAAAGAGATTTCAAAATGAAATAAAATCGCATTAAATGCATGAATTCCATCCAGGTTGGTCTGGGATCTCCAATGTAATTCGGATCAATGCATGTCGAATAATGGGGAAGCACATATTCTGATGTAGCCTTGCATTAACTTCCCTCTCTTTATCTTTAGCACATCTCTCCTTATCATGTACTATCAAGAATGCCCACTCCAAGTTGGCCAATGGTGGAGTAACCAATACTTGAATTTCCCTTCTCATATATTTAATTCCATCCCTTGGATGCTCAACAACCATTTTCCCAATTCAATCATAAGGGCCCGATATTAATCCACAACTACAATGTAAATAGCCGCATCATCTAACTGGTGTTCAACAACTAGATCTTCATCGACTAGAAAGTATACATCTCGCCACCATTTCTTCAACTATTCTAAGATCAAATCTTTTTGTGTGAACTTCCTTCTCCCTGTCATAACTTCAAAGAAAGACATGCATCTCTCATGAATATCTATCAGAGTACCCTCAATTTGCCTCCTCTTCTTATAAATCTTCTTCAAAACCTTTTTCATTTCCAGTTGCTACCATGCTAGATTCAGTCTACACTCAACAAAGGAAACCATAGTAAAGATCACACAAACCCAAGAAAATTAGTCATAAACAACATATTCATCCTTAAAATGAGTCCCAAGACAAGCTAGGTGCCATTAAATCTCATAAAAATGATCATATTAGAGTTCGGGTTTTAGGTCCACCTGTGGAATCCAAGCTAGGGAGGAGTTTCAAAAAAATCCTAGTCAGAAGGATTCTAGTGGAATAAACATGAAAACGCCTATTAGTAACTTAATCAGATCATTATCAACCAAGAAACAACATGAGACATCTCAAAATAGCTCAAATTAATCATAAAATGCATAGTCATTTGTTAACAAGTCATCCCATTTCATAATTCTTTGTTTTCCACCAAGTTTCGGTGAAAACTACACAAAATGGATTTTCGCGAACAAAGCGATAGTCTACAGGAGCAAAGGACTTTCGAGAAAATCCGGATGAAAAAAAATCTGCGGGGAAGATGAAACTCTAGAAAACTGTGAACTTCAGGAAAATCAGGAGAAAATGGAAAGTTGGGGAATTCTTGCCGAAGAGAATTCCCCAAAAATCTTGAAACACCAAATACCATCACTTTCTCACGACCTCATTCACTCAAATTGATCAAATGATCACAAATTTGAGGACCTTGGGTATGGAACCAGATTAACTTGAACCTCCTACAGATCTTTCTTGAATTGTAGGCTCACTCAAAAGAAAATTAAGATGCAATGGGGATGCCCTAGGCATGAAGCCCTAAATTTTGACCATAAGCCCCGAAATTCCCGAACATAAAGGAATTCAAACTCCAAGAAAATCTATAACACCAAAGCACTACTTACATTCATCAATCAAAAGCAAGGAAACATGGACATACCATTTGATGAATTGGAAATCAATCTTAGGAATAATAAATGACAGTTTATTGGTGCTCAACAAAGAACAATAATGATAATGCCCAAGATATCACAACCAAATCCAACAATTTGCAAACCCAGTGCTTCAAATCAAGTCAAACATTAAAAGAATAAACTCTTCAATTCAATTGAACACAGATGATAAATCATAATGGCATATACATCCCTCACAAATCGTACAAGGAGCATTAAAAATGCAATCGACAAGACAAGATAAAGAAACTTGATAACCCGATGGCAAAATGAAATTTCAGAAAAATTCGGCATAGGTAGAATTCTACAAAGAACCGAATTCTCTGAACTGAAGCACAAAAACCCTTTTATCAGAGTTTGACTGGGATCCAGGAAAATCAGGATGGGGCAGAAAATCCTGAAACAAAGCAAAAACCTAAAATTTTGCTCAGAACTTAGATTTTCAATATGCAACTTAGGGGAACCACTAAGGAAAGAAAGATAAAAATTTTAAACTCATGCCAAGGCAAGCTAAATCCACAAAATTAAAGAGCCAAAACAACAAGACCAGAAGCAAAAGAGAGTCCCTGCTTTCAGCGGGGTGTGTGTGCAAAAATTCCACAACAAATGGCGACTCTATTGGGGCAAATGCTCAAAAGCATTTAATGATTGAAAAGAATCATGAACCCATAATCTCTTGTTATGATATCACTATCAGAAAAAAAAAAAAAAAATACAAGATTAAAGAAGCAGAACCAAAGGCAGGATTGAACTTTCCATAAATTGAAAAATCCAAGTGTGTGCACATGAGCTCATTCTCTCCTTGAGCTACTGTAGAAACCAAGTTTAATCAAGTTAGGAAATGTAAAAATTGTAACTCCAAAAGCAATCTGAATAGAGCCTCGCTACTAGTCAGGTGTCTATTGTCCTGACGAGGTTATCATTGTGACTCTCCTGAACATAGCTCTATTTCTAGCCAGTCATCCATAGCCCCAATAGAGATATTCAGATACCCCTGATAAGTTGAATTCATTTGATTTTAAATATTTTCTCTTTTCTTTCCATTTTTTTCATTTCAACCTGTGAACAATGAAGTTCACACTTAGGGCTGAGAACCATAGTGGCACTGAAGTAGAAACAAGTTTTTTCACCTAATAAAACCTCAAAAAGATCCCACAACAACCTCGGGATTTTTAAGATGTATGAAAGATATAAGATTTAAGAATACTTCAAATTCAAATCAAATTGGTGACCCATCCTCCTTTAAATCAAACATTTAGACTGCATGACGATAACAGAGACCTCAACCATCCTTTCAAGACACATGATTAAATTTCATCAAGGAAATACTCAGAACAGTCCCAGATAAAGGTATGTTTTCCATGTAGGTGCAACACATTCAGAAGAAATATAAGAAACCTCCAAAGAAAAGTAGAGAAAAAACATAGCAAAACAAAAGAAAAGTGGAAAGGAAACTTAATCTAACCAAACAAAACAAAAAGGAAACCTAATCTGACTATATACAAGGGAAAAGCTTCAGACAGCTCAGGATTGGAAATAATGCTTCAAATACAGCCCATTGATAGGTAGTGGGATATCCTCCCTAGTGAGATTTTGCAAGCGAAAAGCATTATCTCCTAGGATCTCTGAAATCTGGTAAGGGCCAAGCCAAAGTTTGTCAAATTTACCATGCTCCCCCTTACGGTCATGGGCTTTATCCCAGTAGAGAACCAAGTCAAAAATCTGAAAGGATTTTACCTTGGCTCTTCTATCAAACCAACTTTTGACTACACCCTGTTGTTTGGAAAAAAATTCTAAGGCTTCATCCTTTCTTTCTTCAAGGTGTAACAACTCCTGTAGGTGGGCCTCATGCCTGTTTTCATCATAATACTCATTAATGAGTTGTAAAGTAGGGATCCTCAATTGAATTGGAAATACAAGTTCTAGGACATACACAAGATGATAATGGGAGGTCCCTATGGAAGTCTTTTGTCTTGTACGATCTACCCATAGGGAAAATCTAGGTTGAGTGTGCTAATCCTTGGGATTCTTCTCTAGTAACCTACGGATGATTGTTAAGAGGTTTTTATTTGAAGATTCGACCAGACCATTACCTTGTGGATAGTAATTAGAAGGAAATTTTATTATGATCCAGTGACCAAAGGCCTAATTAGAAAATTTTAATGATGCAAATGCATGACCATTAGCACAAACCAAAGATAAAGGACATCCAAAGCGATTGATAATACTTGATTCAATGAAATCTATTACCACTTCAGAAGTACACTGTTTGCATGCATGAGCTTCAGTCTATCATGTAAAGTAATTAGTAATAGTGAGAATATACCTATGACCTACAGAAGAAGGTGGATTGATGGGACCTATGAAGTCCATCCCCCACTGTGCAAAAGGTCTTACCTCAAAGACCAGTTGAAGTGGAAGAGTTGCATACTTTTTTTTTGGTTGTTGTGGTCTGGAACACATGGGAATTTTTGACATGACTATGTGTGTCCTTGAACAATGTAGGCCAATAATAACTAGCCCTCAAAATTTTATTTGCAGTGGCATGTGCAGACCCATGGCCAATAAATTACCTATAATGAAATTCAGCCATGACTCTCTCAGCTTCCTATCTCCCTAAGCACCTTAGGTAAATACCTTCATGATTTTTCTTATATAGAACAACTCCTTTCAACATGAAATTGTCACTCCTCAAGTGTAATTCCCTTCTCTGTACTGTATTAAGATGGCCAGGACACCTTTGAATCAAGAGATAGTGAACGATATCATCATACCATTCTCCAAGAGAAACATCTTCTCTATTTTAATGCTGAGCTACAAGATCAAGGCCTATTTCTTCCATTTTCCTTGTAAGTCCTTGCCCTCTTACCAGCTTCATGGGTTGAATCTCAATATCATATTCTTGTAACATAGTTACCCACTTAGCTCTGCACTCTCCTAGCTCATTTTGCATCAACAACAGCGTAATTGTAGGATCAAGAACTATTGCAAAGACCTTGTTTTTGAGGATATAGTGTCTAAACTTCTTTACAGCCTAATTGTAGGATCAAGAACTAAGGCATAAGCCTGCTTCTCTACACTTGGTTACCTTAGTTCAACATCTTTCAATGGTGCACTCATAAGTTCTGTGGGATGTTCATTTCCTCGATCAGATTTTTGGGTCAACATAGCAGCACAGGAGTGATTGGAAGCAAATGAATATTTATAGAATGGCCTAGCATAATCTAGACTTACCAAAACTAGAGCTTCAGCAATAGCCCTTTTTATTTCTGCAAATACTTCCTTAGCTTCTACATTCCATTCAACTTTGGCTTCCTGCTTTAACATTGCATTCAATGGTTTGACTATTTTTGTGAATCTAGTGATGAATTTCCTTACAAAGTTGATTTTACCAGAGAATGACTTCATTTCTTTCTTGCTAGCAGGTGGCATGATCTTGAGTATATCTTCCATTCATTCTAGATCAATGGCAATTCCTTTCTCAAAAATAATATGTCCCAACAATTTTCCCTCTGTAACTCCAAAGATGCATTTCTTTGGATTGAGAGATATACTAAATTCCTTACACTTCTAAAACAGTTTACACAAATCTGCTATATGATCACCTCTCTTCTTTGAATAGACTGTGAGATCATCCATATATATGATTATGTATTTACCAATTATGTCTTTAAGGGAAATGTCCATGGCTCTATGAAATGTGGCCCCAACATTAATCAAACTGAAGGGCATTCTTTTGTAGGAAAAAGTACCCCATTTTGTGGTGAAAGCAGTTTTATGCCTGTCTTCATACTACACCATAACCTAGTTGTACCCTGAGTAGCCATCCAGAAAGGACATCATTTGAGATCCATTGACAATCTGAAGTACTTCATCCAGTGAAGGTACTAGATAATTATCTTTTTTTGATGCTTTGTTAAGGTTCCTAAAATTTACACATAGTCTTATTTCACCATTCTTCTTTCTTACAGGAACCAAGTTCGCCACCTAGGTGGAATGTCTAACTGGGAATATGATCCTCATAGATAGCAACTTCTACACTTCCTTTTTAATTATGGGTTCCAGTAGAGCATTGATTGGCCTCTGCCTCTGCTTGAAAGGTTTTACTCCTGGCCTCAGAGGGATAGTGTGAGCTATAATTGATGTGTCATAAGTATTTAAGTCTTCATAACTCCAGGCTATCACATCTAGATATCTATGTAATGCGTCAATTATGCCTTTCCTTTCTTCTTGAGTACATACTTTACCAATGAAGACATTCTTGACATTATCCTAAGTCCCCATATTATATTTTTCACATTGTCCACTAATGGAATCCTTCTTGGTATCTTCTTCTTGATCTCTGACCTTATCTAGATCAAAAATCCTATCTATTTCCACCATTCATCTAGGGATAGTATTAGTCTTTAAATTGATTACCCCTTCCAAATCCATCTCTGCGTCTTGGAGTTCAGTTTCATCAATAATTTATGAAATAAAAAAATCTAAGTGATAAAATCAAAAATATGCTTATCATCTTCAAATACCTAGAAGTTAGTAACATTTTTAGGTACTGAAGGTACTGGGGTCAGTTCCACCATAAACTTCTTCAATCCAGAGAGAGACAAAGGTTGCAATGTACTAGTTTCCTAAGCAAGGGAGTTAGTTGTCTAGTTTTTACTATGTGGGATCAACTGAATGTTGAAGGAATCAAATCCTTCAATAAGGTCCCATACTCTGTGTCTATAATTGGTCATTATTTTTTCATGACAAGAGTATTGTCTCCTAACTTGCTTAACCACTAACTTAGAATCCCCGAAAACTTGCAAAATCTTGATCTTTTTCTTTAGTGCCATTAACAATCCATGGACCAAAGCATTATACTCCGCTACATTATTAGTGCAATGAAATTGGAGTTTATGAGAAGCAAAGAAAGTCATACCTCTTGGACTGATTAACTCAAACCCTGCTCCGTCCCCTTGCTTTGATTTGGATCCATCAAATCTTAAAGTCCAATAGCCAGTAACTGTAGATTTCCTCACTATATCTTTGCATTGTTGTTGCTGGAAGGTTCTTCAGAAAGCATCACTTTCTTTCCTTTAGGATCCTCTTGGACATTCTGGATATTAATTTTGACTACTAGAGTGGGGTTGATACATTTTTTCACTTGTTCTACTATATTTTGGCATAAGCAACAATCTAATTTAGAATGGGAGGCATTATGAACCCTACCCCAATTTGGCAAGAGTAGTTCTCCAAAATTCATTTCTCTACCCAACTGAACCTGATCCTCAATGCACTTTTGAATGAATTCTTGGAAATTATCCATTAAACTGAGCTAATTATCTTCAGGATCATCGTCATTTTCAACTGGTTCTACCAAGGCTTCAGTACTACTGGATTTTGTTGTAAGGTCAATAGGCATTGTGTGGAACATAAGGACTTCCTCTACATCAAATTCCTCAAAAGTGGTTGCAAGCATGTAATTACCCATGCTCACCTCAAATATTAGAATTTCATTAGAGGTATTTTGATATTATGTAATCATGTATTTCATCTTGGGTTCTCTTTCAATTCTAATTTGATTTTGTACTCCCTTCCAAGGAAGCCACATATGAGAGTGATCAGTGGATAAATATCCATTCAAGTTCCTGGTAAATTTTCTTCCTAGAATCAGTCCATAAGCATCGGGTATATCAGCCACTTGTATATTAATAACTTGTTGAATTCTAGTATCAGAGGCAACCTACATATGAATCAATTTTAATTCCCCTACAACATTAACTTCAGTTCTATCCAATTGTGTAACTTTCTTTTGGGAATCAGCAAGGGTAATACCCAAAACTCTATAGACACCAAAGGGCATTACATTGGTAGAAGCACCTGAATCTAACAAGCAATTGTAAAAATTCTTACCAAATATATGAACAAAGATCAGGAATGGAGGAGTGTCTATTTTCCCTTGAAATAGAGTCAAAGGAGTATACACTTGGGCAACCTGAGTTCTATCTTTCTCTTTCCCCTTATCTCCAGGAGGTACATGAACTTGATTATGAGTCTAATTTTTCCTTCCTACCATTTGAGAACTAGATGCTTTGTTGATACTTTCATTAACTGATCTATCTTGTGATATAGAATTTTCATTGTAAGCTCCTAGATCTGCATTCCTAATGGTCGGAACTCTCAACAACTCAAATGCAGAGAGACTTACCTTTAGCTTCTTGAGTTCTTCTGCAACATATATGGCCAATTGTTCTTCACTCGGATTAGCAAGAGTCTCTTTTGGGTATTCCACCACCCTGTCTTTGCTTGCTTCAACACTCTTTCCTTTTGATGGATCCATTTGTGCTTGATCTTTAGAGAAATATTTCCTTAACACCAGAGGATATGGTGGATTATTGTTGGCATTAGGATCTGGAGGTGTTGTGAAGTTGTTTGGTGGAATAGAGGTGGTGAAGGGGCCTCCAACCTATGGACATCTATGTGGCATGTCTCTCAAATCATACTTCTTAACAAGCCTCTAGAAGGTCTGTACCTCTTCAACATAAGCTTCCTCTTCATCCATCGGGCCATTTTCATTCACTGGATTTGTAGCAAAAAACTGTGTAATCTCATCTCCATTGCACACTTGGTCTGCCTCTTCCTTGAGCTAGTTTGATTCTTCTTCTGGCAAATTTTCCTTGCTCTGTGAAAAAGTAGCATGATTTAGTACTAACACTAATGAATCATAGGGAGTAGATGGCACCAATTCCAGACTACTTTCATTATTCTCCATTTCATATCAGAAAATTGAAGTTGTTGTCTGGAACTCTTGACAATCTAACTCAGAATGCTAACTTGTCTTATGGAGCC
Source organism: Sequoia sempervirens (assembly GCA_007258455.2). NCBI lineage: Eukaryota > Viridiplantae > Streptophyta > Pinopsida > Cupressales > Cupressaceae > Sequoia > Sequoia sempervirens. Next base: position 39,911 of record VDFB02072405.1, read on the forward strand.
TACACCATCCTAGTAAAGCAGCCTCAACCAAATATACACCACTTGGAGGCTTCTCTTGGTTGACTAGATAATTGACTGGTTGATCCAATGGGGTGGGAATACCTTCATTATTAGGCCTCATGTTCCAAGTCATATTTTTCTTTGGTGGCTATCTCCTGTCGAACCCTTGTCCACTAGCTTGCCCTCTGTCAAAGTTCTGGCCTGAGGATTTTCCTTTATCATAATTCTATCCTATGTCATTATTATATCCTTTATCACCGTTATATCCTATGTCATTGTTATATCCTCTATCACTGTTATATCCTATGTCAGGATGTTTCCCCCTATCAAAATTTTGTCCTTTTTTATTTTCTTGGCTCTCTCTACTATGATTGGATTGCATATTTCTCTAAGTAGCTTGCAACTAACTGTTCTGGTTCCTCAAATAAGTCACCTCCATATTCATCTTCTTCACTTGTTCAATCAATTCATCTATTCTCTCCTTGTTAGTATTTCCATATGGAGGCTAGTTTGCATTATTTTGGGGATATCCTACTACAGTATTGGCATTCAGTGATTGGCTTAATACTTCAGAATTCTACAGGGACATGGGAAAACTAGCCTGAGGTTATGGATGAAGAGGTTGATTTATATTTTGATGAGGGTAGTTGATCATTCTAGGTGGAACTTGACTCACAAGAGGTCCTGGGTGAGGAACCAGAGGCAACTGAGGTATTGGATTCATGATAGGAGTGTGATTAGCGATAGCTTGATTAAGAGTTGGGACTTGTCTAGGGTAAGCAGTGAGTCCTAATGACGATAAAGGCCCAGATAAGTGTTGCCTTAAATCAGTGCTAACCTTCACTGCCTTTGCACATGCATCAAGTAGGGTATTAGGAGGGTTATTTCTCCACTTCATGAAGGTAACTATCAGGTTATCAAGTCCCTCATAATAGACTTCTAAAGCAGTGGCTTCATCAATAGCATAGGGGGCCTGCAGTCGGGTATAGGCACAATGAAACCTATTGTTAAAGGACCCAATAGGCTCATTGACCTCTCTCTTAACATTAGTGAATTGAAGGTAGAGCTCATTGGTACTAATGGGAATCCTGAACTTCCTCAAGAATGTAGTCTCTAGCTCAGTCCAATGTCGGATGGACCCCACAAGTAAATGATTGTACCAATAGAATGCATCTTCCCCTGAAGAATAAGGAAAGAGTCTACATGCTGCATCCTCATGATTAATTCCTCTATACTTCAGGAAAGTTTGAAAGATCCTAATGTGTTCTTCAACAGTTCTATTGCGGTCATTGACATGGAACTTTGAACATAAGTGCTCATGGTTCTTGGGCATGACATTGTAATTAGAGAAGGTCAATGGAGATGGGTTATTGGTGAGGAAAGCCATTGGTGGACATGGGGGTGGTAATGGCTGATTTATGGCTGGCTGAGGTAGTTGAATGGGAATTTCCTCATACTCAGATGAAGATGAACTTGATGAAGATGGGGATGATGGAAATGATGGAGGTGGTTGGGTGGATGATCATTATCCCCTTCTATTGGACCTTCTTGACCTGGTAAGCGTAGGTAATTTTTTAAATTTTTCCTCTCCTGGAGTAGAGCTAGTTCTTCTAAATCTTTCAGGAGAGATGAAAAATAGAAATCAATCCATCTTGCTTATTCAGGCCCTCCTTCTAGCGCCAATTTGTTGATGATGTTTTTTGTATAGCAAAAACTCAGACAAAATATGAAATCTTATCTCTTGAAAGGTAAATCTCTATCAACAAGCCTCAAGAGATAACCCCAAGGTCTCTAATGTTAGGTCTTAAAAATGCATAAACAACTCAATGATAAAAGTGAAAATCATGCTAATCACAAAGACACCTTATTACAAGCAAATATTGAATCCTTAATTTATCAAATATAGCAATGTAATGATACTTCAATCCTAAATCTAACCCGAATGATAAGGAAATAAAAAAAGATAAGAGTTTCAAAGAGATTTCTAAATTAAAACTATTCCTAAGATTAACAACGCAAATGATGAAATACTTGAAATGGACCAATCCCTCATAAACTAATTCCTGCTTAACCCAGATAAATCTGCAATCTCACAAAAATAGTGCAATCTTTTAAGGTATTAAAGATTTTCAGGTCATGAACATTCATCCAAGACAACACAATCACAATCAAAATAGATAAACCTTCACAATCGAACTTAAGCACAATAAATGTAAGGTCTGGGCTAACTTTGCAAAGCAACTAACAATCAGCTAGCTGCAAAAAGTATGGACGAGGGATTGCTGCAAACACTTCAAGCATCAAACCATAAACACCATTGAATAAGATCTAACTCTAAATTTGGCATACATCTAATAACCTTGAGCAATTTCAAAAGATAGAATCACAAGAACCATGCAAGATAAGTCAACACAAAAGAGATCACTAGAAAATCACAATGTCTTCAATTGTATTGAATCATCGAATGATGGCAACAATTCCAATGTTCTGTGCTATAACATTTGCTCAAAATGAACTAACTTCTAACTCTGCTCTACTACCTAATTCACTCTTTTTTCAAAACTATCTATATTTTCTATATGACCCTGACTTATGAGGCTAAATGCCCAATTTATAGAAAACCCCCAAGATATGGTGGCCTAGCTAGGGTTTACAATAATCAAATAGCCACAAACAAGTTGGCCCAAGGAGAATTCAAAATGAAATAAAATCACATTAAACACATGAACTCCATCCAGGTCGGCATGAGATCTCCAATGTAATTTAGACTAATGCATGCAAAATAATAGGGAAGCACAAATTCAGATGTCGCCTTGCATTAACTATCCTGTACTATCAAGAATGCCCTATCCAAGTCATCCAATGGTGGAGTAACCAAAAGTTGAATTTCCCTTCTCATAGATTTAATTCCATCCCTTGGATGCTCAGCGACCATTTTCCCAATTCAATCTTAAGGGCCTGATATTAATCCACAACTACAATGTAAATAGCCACATCATCTAACTGGTGTTCAACAACTAGATCTTCATCGACTGTAAAGTATACATCTCACCACCATTTCTTCAACTGTTCTAAGCTCAAATCCTTTGGTGCAAACTTCCTTCTCCCTATCATAACTTCAAAGAAAGAGATGCATCTCTCATGAATATCCGTTAGAGTACCCTCAATTTGCTTCCTCTGCTTATAAATCTTCTTCAAAACCTTTTGACTTTCCAGCTGCTGCCATGCTAGATTCAACCTACACTCAACAAAGGAAATCATAGTAAAGATCACAAAAACCTAAGCAAATTAGTCATAAACAACATATTCATCCTTAAAATGAGTCCCAAGACAAGCTAGGTGCCATTAAATCTCATAAAAATGATCATATCAGAGTTCGGGTTTCAAGTCCACCCATGAAATCCAAGGGAGGGAGGAATTTTGGAAAAAACCTAGCCAGACAGATTCCAACAGAATAAACATGAAAACACCTATTAGTAACCTAATTAGATCATTATAAACCAAGAAATAGCATGAGACATCTCAAAATAGCTCAAATTAATCATAAAATGCATAGTCAATCGTTAACAAGTCATGCCATTTCATAATTCTTCATTTTCCACCAAGTTTCATGGAAATCCGCACGAGACGGATTTCCATGAACGAAGTGATAGTCTACAAGAGCAAAGGACTGGATGAAACAAAAATTCACAGGGAAGATGAAACTCTATAAAACTATGAACTTCCAAAAAATCAAGAGAAAATGGAAAGTTGGGTTCCGGCCAGAAAGGAGGGTAAGGCACCAAGATGGTTCCCAAAAATGGGGCTTAAGTGGCCACTTTTTTATTGAAATCAGGAAATGCTAACCTTGGACATGAAATTAAGGATAGTTACACTCAAAATTTTGAGATGGAACAAAAACAAGGATCGAAGTGCTTTGAGTCTACTTTCTAAACTACTAATTTATTTTGAAAATTGTTGTGATTAAGGGGTTCAAAAGATGGATGTACACAAATTGGTGTTGTTTTTGTCAGAAAAACATAACATAGCAACTCTTGTATGACCTAAGCACGGTGAACTTTTTTGTAGTCTTTTTAAAATTGCTATAATCAGAAGTTGGCTAATAACATCTAGTTTATACACAATTTTTCTAATAATTTTTTAATGAATAATTGACTTTTTACTAATTTTCTAAGTGGGAACTTCTTGAAAAGCAGAATTTTGGCTGTGCTCCCACTACAAATTTTAGAAAATAATTGATTTTTATTTCCTTTTTTTAAAAAAAATTTGTAGAATGGAGTCTAGTTTCTAAAAATGTAATTTATTTTAAATTTTGATGAACGATTAATTTATAAGAAAAAAACACCAAACACTGCTTTTTAGCAAAAAACAGACATACAAACAAAATAAATTATGGATGAAAGGCTTAACATTGTCAAAAAGTGAAAAAAATTACATTGTTGGATAGCTAAGAGAGAACCTAACATTACCCATGTGTTTGATTTTGTCGATATTGAACTAGATGCAATCTTGATGGTGAGCACGGACCCGATTATGTGAAAAATTGTATTATAATTTGCAAAAACACATCTCTGGCCTTGTTGGGAATGCCCTCCAAGCCTTTGGGTTGGTATGCCAAGGCAAATAATTTCAATTTTTTCTTTTTTTTAATGCGAAATAATGCGAGCCCTTTTTTTTAAAAAAAAATTCAAAAGTGACCACAAAATTGGTACCAAACTTCATGCACCCACCCAAGAATTCCATAAAAATCTTGAAACACCAAATACCATTGCTTTCTTGTGACCTCATTCACTCAAATTGATCGAATGATCACAAATTTAAGGACCTTGGGTATGGAACCAGTTTAACTTGAACCTCCTACAAATCTTTCTTGAATTATAGGCTCACTCGAAAGCAAATTAAGATGCAATGAGGACACCCTAGGCACGAAGCCCTAAATTTTGACCATAAGCCCTGAAATGCCCAAGCACATAGGAATTCAAAATCCAAGCAAATCTATAATGCCAAAGCACTACTTAAATTCATCAATCAAAAGCAAGGAAATATGTACATACCATTTGATGAAGTGAAAATCAATCTCAGGAATAGCAAATGACAGTTTATTAGCGCTCAAGAAAGAACAGCAACGATAATGCCCAGGAGATCACCACCAAATCCAACAATTTTTAAACCGGGTGCATCAAATCATGTCCAACATTCAAAGAATAAATTCTTCAACTCAATTGAAGATAAATGATAAAGAATAATGGCATATACATCCCTCACAAATTGTACAAGGAGCATTAAAAATGCAATTGACAAGACAAGCTGAAGAAACTTGGAAACTTGATGGCAAAACAAAATTTTGAAAAAATCTAGCCCAGGCAGAATTCTGCGAAGAACCAAATTTTGCGAATTGAAGCACTAAAACCCTCTCGCTAGATTTTGAGTGGGATATGGAAAAATCCGGATGGGGCAGAAAATCCTAAAACATAGCAAAAACCTAAACTTTTGCTCATAACCTAGATTTTCAATATGTAACTTAGGGGAACCACTAAGGAAAGAAAGATAAACATTTTAAACTCATTCCAAGGCCAGCTAAATCCCCAAAATTAAAGGGCCAAAAAAAGAAGAGCAGAAGCAAAAGAGGGTCCTTGCTTTCAGAGGGGCATGTGTACAAAAACTACACAACAAATAGCGACTTTGTTGGGGCAAATGCTCCAAAGAATTTGATGATTGAAAAGAATCATGAACCCATAATCTATGGTTACAATATCACTATCAGAAAAACAAATCAAAATGCAAGATTAAAGAAGCAAAACCAAAGGAAGGATTGAACCTTCCATAAACTAAAAATACAAGTGTGTGCACAAGAGCTCACTCTCTCCTTGAGCTACTGTAGAAACCAAGTTTAATCAGGTCAGGCAACATAAAGATTCTAGCTCCAAAAGCAACCTAGATAGAGCCTCACTGCCAGTCAGGCATCTATAGCCCTGATGAGGTTATCATTGTGACTCTCCTAAACATAGCTCTATTTCCAGCCAGTCGTCCATAGCCCCAATAGAGATATTCATATACCCCTAATAAGTTGAATTCATTTGATTTTAAATATTTTCTCTTTTCTTTCAATTTTTTTCATTTCAACCTATGAACAATGAAGTTCACACTTAGCATTGAGAACCACAGTGGCATGAAGCAGAAACAAGATTTTTCACCTAACAAGACCTCACAAAGATCCCACAACCTCAAGATTTTTAAGATCTATGAAAGATATAAGATTTTAGAATACTTCAAATTCAAATTAAACAAGTGACCCATCCTCCTTTAAATCAAAC